>PVIH01007566.1:0-35729 GCA_004025045.1 Sigmodon hispidus
GGACAAAATGCCAGCCTACAGAATGGGAAAAGATTTTCACCAACCCTACAAGTGATAGAGGACTGATCTCTAAGATATATAAAGAGCTCAAGAATTTAGAGCCCAAAATCCTGAATAACCCTATCAAAAAATGGGGTACAGATTTAAAAAGGGAATTCTCAGCAGAGGAACTACGAATGGCTGAAAGGCACCTGAAAAAGTGCTCTTCACCTTTAGCCATCAGAGAAATGCAAATCAAAACAACTTTGAGATACCACCTAACACCTGTTAGATTGGCTAAGATAAAAGGCACAGATGACAGCCTATATTGGAGAGGATGCAGAGCAAGGGGAACACTCCTCCATTGTTGGTGGGAGTGTAACCTTGTTCAGCCACTTTGGAATGCAATATGGAGGTTTCTCAGAAAAGTGAGAATCAATCTCCCCAAGGACCCAGCAATACCACTTCTGGGTGTATACCCTAAAGAGGCACATTCACATACCAAAGGTATTAGCTCAACTATGTTCAATGCAGCATTATTTGTAATAGCAAGAACCTGGAAACAACCTAGATGTCCCTCAACTGAAGAATGGATTAACAAACTATGGTACATCTACACAATGGAATACTACTCAGCAGTAAGAAAAAACGATATCCTAAAATTCCCAGGCAAATGGATGGTTTTGGAAAATATCCTCCTGAGTGAGGTATCATAATCTCAGAAAGATAAGCAGGGGATGTGCTCACTCACTAGTGGTCTCTAAACAAACAAACAAGAAAAAAAACCAAACATACCCAAGCAGCAAACCACAACCACTGAACAGCTTGGGATCAGAAACACCCTGGACTGCCACTTCGAACCCCACTCCAACTATAGGAATACCAGACTCATGCTTGAGGGAGGGGGGACAAAACTAGATTTGGCCAGGAGTGGAGACTGATCCAAGCATTATTGGGTCAGTGAGACCATAGGACTGTCTGCTCCCTGCCCAGGGAAGGGATGGGGAGTTGCAGAGAAGAAAAATGACCAGATGTGGTGGGAGGGGGAAGAGACCTTGAATGAGGATATACAGGGATGGGAAAAAAAAAAAATTTCAGGGGCTGGAGAGATGGCTCAACGGTTAGGAGCACCGTCTGCTCTTCCAGAGGACCCGGGTTCGATTCCCAGCACCCACATGGCAGCTAACAACTGTCTGTAGTTCCAGTTCCAGGCAAAACACCAAGGCAAATAAATAAATAAATAAAAAGTTTAAAATAAAAAAAAAAAAAAAAAAAAAAAATTTCAGAGGGAAAGCTGAACACATAGTAAATGTATGTGTAGCAATCTTATTTGCATTACCACCCTTGATAAGCCATGCTTATGATTCTTATCCTCTTCATAGTTATTGTTAACTTTTTCTCATTTTAAATTCATGTTACTGTTTTTTTGTTAAATACAAAAAAAAAAGTACAGATAAGCCATATGGCAATACAATATATTAATAAAAATAGGTTAAGTTATAAAATCTAGTTGGTAATTAACCTGAGCCATACATCAAACAGTATGTAATTAATACAAGCCTCTGAATAATTATTTTATAAGCTGCTGCAGGGTCATGGATGGAAGAGATTTGTTCAGATGCTGGGCCCAGATGAGTCAGAAAAATTCTGGCTATATCTTTCCCAACCCACAGGCTTGACATTAGTCTCACACCTTTGTATACTTGCCCAGATGATCAGTCACTACCTGTGTTTTTCCCAACACCCATGCTTAGCAATGGCCCCACACCTGTGTACCATGTTCACTAGTCTAGTAAAGTGAGATCCACTAGATCTGAGGCAGGCTGCACCTGGTTACAACCTCCAAGCATACACCAGATCACACATCCATGAAAAGATTCAGCCTGGGGAGTACATAAAACCTCATCTGCCTATGCATCCTCATCTCTCAGGCCTTGCCTCAGTCACACAATCTGCCTATACATAGGCCTAATATGAGGTCACCAGAACCTCACACCAGACACACAATGAAAAAGTTCTCATATCTACCTCATATTATAAAATATAAATATAAATATTCAAGGCAACATATCTTCTACCCAAATACTCCAGTCCTACAGACATGTTCTGCAGTAAGAATTCCTGATATTAAACCTCAGATCACAGAACTTAATCAAAAAAACTTTAAAAAGACACAGACAGCTCTAACTTAATGAGAATAGCAATGAACACCTGAATGAAGAAACATATAGCTATATAAAATGAAGATAATTGAGAATTTGAAATAAATAAAAATAGAAGTGGACAAATGAAATGGAATGGAGATGGAATTGCAAAATTCAATAACACAATTGAAAAACTCAGGTGAAAGCTTTATACATAGATTAAGTAGAAAAAAGTCAGAACTTGAAAAAAAAAAAAAAAAAAAACAGATCCTCAACAAGATCAAAGAAAAGACTTTCCCAAATTAAAGAAAATCACATCTACAAAGTAAAAAAACAAGATTCATCTTTTTATTGTCTATAAGAAACTAATTTTAATTTTAAAGATAGACAATACCTTAAAGTAGAATGATGGAAAACTATATCCTAAGCAAAAAAGACCACAAAGCAAACAAACCCACCCTTACCCGAATAATAAACAAAATAAACTTGAAACTAAAACTAAGAGATAAAGGACATTTCATTTTAATCAAGGGAATAATTAACCAAGAAGAAGATACAATCCTAAGAATTTATTCACCAGACTCTGAAAAACATTTTTCATAAAAAGCATATAATACTAGAATTAAAAACATAAAATATATATATATTTGAGGTATATACATTTGATTATGTATGTTGAGATATATAGATATGTTTGCTTACTATTGCTTTAATAAAACACCTTGAACACTTCATGAACAAAGGATTTGTTTGGCTCACATGTTCCAATCATAGTCTATCACTGAGAGACGTCAAGGCAAAATTCAAGTAGAACAGGAACCTGGGAGCAGGACTAAAACAAAGGCCACGGAGAAACATTGCTTACTTACTTGCTCCTGATGGCTTGCTCAGCCTACTTTCTTATATAAACCAGGATCACCAGCCCAGGGGAGTGAAATTATCCACAGGAGGCTAGGCCCTCCCACATAAATCATTAATCAAGAAAATGCCCACTCAGACTTGTTCATAGATAATTTGATGGAGAAATTTTCTGATCAGTGGTTCCCTTTTCCCAGGTGATCCTGGTTTGTGTCAAATTGACAAAAACTGCGCAGCACACAATCGTAATGAAAAAGTTAACCAAAACTAAAAGTTGACTTTGAAAGAAATAAAATTCATTCAAAAATTTTCAAATGATTAAATTTTATAACTAAAAACAGAACCAACTAAGTCTAAAAATTATCTTTAAACTACACAATGACCAGAAATATAGTTATTAAGTAAATGTTTATTACTTACTGAATAATTTGTACAACTTCAAATATATTTTTGCTATCATAACACCATCCATTCAATTTATATAGTAAAAATATCTGTTATATCTCAGGCTGCACTGACACATTAGTAAACAAACCAAACAATGGCAACTTTAGGGGAATAAATCTATAATCAAGCCACCCTTTAAGATAAACACAGTCAGCAATAAAATTAATCCCTCACAAATTTATGTTCTTTAAAAAAAAAAAAAAAATAAGGCACATGCCACCCAACCTGACCATGTGAGTTCAATCCCCAGAACATGAATGGTGATGGATAGAACTGACTCTTACAATTGTCCTATGACCACCACATGAATTGCTATGCCGTGTGTGTCTTTCACACACAAACAAAATAAAAATGTAATTTGTAAGTGAAAGATGGACAAAAATAATCAAAAACTGTCTGTGACAAAGGAACAAAGAACTTCAAAGATCAGTTCTTACCAGTTGTAGTCTCTCCCCAAACCCTCCCATTCTTCATTCCCACACATAAATGCACAAAGGCTGGAGACCAAACTCAAAAATCTAAGTTATATTGGGCAAGCATTCAAGCACTGAACTACATCCCAAACCCTCTGATGAGTATTCTGAATTATCATGCATTACAATAATTTTATGTGAGAGATAGATATTTCTATTTCTGTATCTGAGACTTTGATGTATTCCTTTTTTTTTTTTCAAGAAAGAGTCTCAATATTCCTGTATAGTCTAGCACTGACTATGAAGATCAGGCTGGCTTTGAACTCACTGAGATTGGTCTAAATTTGCCTTCCTAGTTCTGAGATTAAAGGAGTATGACCGCACAATATTTCCCATATCTGACTAGCATGTATTACTTCTGTATCTGGTCAAAACTTTAGAATCTCCTTCACATTCTATCTCAACAGCACCTACAAAATGAAATTCCTCCCTCCCTAGTTAAACATCATAAAGGCTATTTCTTCATTAGAAGCCACAAAGCACTGTGTACCTTTCCCATGGTACAAAGATGATACTTATCAAAAGTCTGATTTTTTCATTAAATTCTTTTCTTTATTGTGTGTGTGCTCACACAAGTGTGCAACATGGAAGTCAGAGGAAAATTTGTGGTAGTTGGTTCTCTCATTCCTCAATGTGGGTCCTCAATTTAGGGAAAATGGCCATCATGATGTCTCAGTCTGATAATGGCAGTTGCCTTAGAAGCCTGAGGGGACCTGATTTCCATTCCTGGAACCAACAACTCCACAAAGTTGTCCTAAGACCACTACACAGAAGCTATATGGCACATGCAAGCTCATTCAAACAACAGATACACACACAGGCATACATGCTAATAAAGTTTGAGGATTTGGGGGTACATTTGTTGTTTTGATCTTCAGAGAAAGGGTTTCTCTGTATAGTTTTGGAGTCTGTCCTGGAACTAACTCCATGCTCTGCAGACCAGGCTGGCCTTGAACTCACAGAAAACTGCCTGCCTCTGCTTCCCAAGTGTTGAGATTAAAAACATGAGCCACCACCACCTAGCTCTAATAAAGTTTCTTAATAGTCTAAATGATACAGTAATCAATCTACAATGAAAGTCTTACTATCTCAAAAAGGTCTTAAAAAAATGAGGGTCTATTAGCACTTTTAAAAAAATTCAGGATTAAATTTAATATTTACAATTCCTATGCAGTAATCAGAAAGCTCTACACTAAAAATATAGAAGGAAAGACTCCTCATCATCTGTTTACTATGCCAAATATACATACACACACACATACACACAATTTATTTTTATGAATTATCAGCTAAATTCATCTGAAGATTTGTTTCCATTCACAACCATACAAGTAATTTAGACAGCTATGTTTTTGACTGTTCTTTTCAGTTTGGCTTGGGTTTTGTGAGAATGGGGAATTTTACTGTGGTTCTAAGGTTGAGCTTTACTCTAGAGATTTTACAAGAGGAGGGGAGTAAAACAAGAGTTGGAGCACCGTCAGTTTCAAAAGGAGTTTTTAGATAGCTTTTAACCTTTGGATAGTCATTTGCCTCCACATTTAGGCTCAAAGCATAATGTCACCACACAAGGTTTTTGAGTACTGGTTTTTAAACTCATGATCTCATGCTTGATAAGCAAACATTCTGCCAACTGAGCTACATCTCCAGTTGCAAGTTAAAATTTTTATCTAGGGCATAAAATACCATAAAAGAAAAACTAATTGTGATGGTTTTAAAATACACCATAAATTGTTTAATAGTCTTCCTTTCAAGAAAGTAAATATTTCTGGTTGTGGTAGCATCTACCTATAATCCCAAAACTGAGGTAGAACCAAAAATCAATGTCAGTCTAGGCTTTATACTAACAGCTTATCTTCCTGTCTCAAAAACAAAAATAAAACTTCATTCTCTTCCCCATTCATTATAAGCTGCATCTACTCAATTTCTCTGGAAGAAGTCAACTGCCACTATCTGAGCATTCAGAGAACACTGCTCAAGATGAAACAGAAAGAATGTAGGATCAAGGACATAGAGAAGAAGCAGAGATATGTCATCTAATAGACAGAACACAGCCATTTTAATTGTGAACTCACTGCATCTGTGTCTGCACAATATCAAACCTTTAACCTGCAAGTTGAATCTATTGGCTAGTTTTGAAAAGAGGGCATCATTATCTTCAGATGGTGATAATCATCTGGTGAGCCTATCAGACTCTACTTGAAAATTTATAAGCCCATGATTGCTTAGACATCCCTGATTAAACTCAGCAATCACAAAACAAAACAAAATGGCATAAACATGGGAAAGAAACCTATAGGAGGGGGAAAAAGGAGTGTTAAGAAAATAAGAGAGTAGTGGATAAAGTATTAGAATACATTAAATACATGTATAAAATTGTCAAAAAATAAACTTAACAAAAAGAACAAATATTGAACTCTAAAGGTACATACACATATAAATGTACTTAAAAGAAAAAGAGCCAATGTCTACAATTTACCCTGACATGTATTTTTGAATATGTGTCAGTGAAGCCAGGTATTATGGCACATGCCTATAATCTCAGCACTCGGGAGTCAGAGGCAGGCAGATCTCAGTGAGATTCAGGCCAGCCTGGTCTACAAAGTGAATTTCAGGACAGCCAGAGTTACACAAAGAACTCCTGTCGAAGAAGAAGAAAAGAGAAGAGGAAGGAGAAGGAGAAGGAGGAGGAGGAAGACAAGGACTGTGTGAGTGGATAGCAAGACTGGTGTCTGATGTAGAAAATAGCAATATGCCTGTTTCTACATACTTATAAAGTTTCACTTAAATAAAGAAACAGCACGGACTTTAGCCTCATAGAAGGAGCTCACCTGGGAAATATCTTCTAGCCAAGTTCTCAAGCAGCAGTACTTCCAGTCAACACCTTAACAGTAAACTTCAAAGAGACCCCAAGCTAAAATCACTGATCTACTGTATAAATTATGAGCTAGCTTAAGAGACTAATTTTGAGAATGTTATATATCTACATAACTAATGTAATAATATGTACCTTCCTATTCATTTAAAGTTGTCTTTTGAAATTGCTAATGCTCATAAAATTTTAGTCTTAAACAAAATTACAAATAAAATTTTGCTCAATGGGGGCTGGAGAGATGGCTCAGCGGTTAAGAGCACCGTCTGCTCTTCCAGAGGACCCGGGTTCGATTCCCAGCACCCACATGGCAGCTAACAACTGTCTGTAGTTCCAGTTCCAGGCAAAACACTAAGGCAAATAAATAAATAATAAATAAATAAATAAAGTTTTAAAAAAAAAAAAAAAAAAAAAAAAAAAATTTTGCTCAATGATGCTAAAGAGATTGCATAACTTTTAACAACTAAAAGAATGAACCATTTCTAGATTTTTGCAATAATAACAATAATGTGTAATAAAATGTGAAACAATTTCCTTAGAAGTAAGTGAATGTGAGCAGACCATCATTTGAAGAACAGAAACCAGAGCTGAGGACTGGAGAGATTAAAAAAAAAGAGGTCCCTGCTTTTCATTACAAGAGTCTCTGTCTACTTGGCTACTTGAAACACACACATATTGGAAAGAATACAAATAAAAACCCAATTGACTCACTTGCTACTGTTAGCCAGTTGCCTGAACTCCTTCACAGTCATGGCTTTTTTCTGGATGTTGTATTGTGTAAATAGTCCCGACTGCCCTGTGACCATCTGCTGAATTGGTGCTGGGATAAGCAAATTATCAATATCATCATAGCATTGTCTTGGCTTCCACTCCTTAGGAGGAATCACCTAAAAACAAAACAAAACAGTAACCTGAAACTATTCAAAACTGAATATTACTTTATGTATCTTTTATTTTTTCAGAAGAACACAATTTAACATTTTTTCAACATCCCTTTAACAAAAGTATTATAAAAACTCATAAAGATTTTGCAATAAGGAAATGTGATTCTTAAAATTCACTGAATGGCTCAGCGGTTAAGAGCACCGTCTGCTCTTCCAGAGGACCCGGGTTCGATTTCCAGCACCCACATGGCAGCTAACAACTGTCTGTAGTTCCAGTTCCAGGCAAACACCAAGGCAAATAATTAAATAAAGTTTAAAAAAAAAAAAAATTCACTGAATACTCACCACACTCAAAATTACACTTGTATTACCTCAGTTTTAGTGGAACTACTACCAATTGATTTTAATTTATAAGATGTTAAAACATACAAAATGACTTAGGGTAAGCGAGCTAATTTTAAGACAGACTGAGATATCAGTTGAACCACCATGACACCAAAACAATGAACCACTATTGTCAACTCTCAACAGAAGATGAAATGTTGACTGTCTCTTCCTCAAAGAAGTTCATCTTTACTGACTTACGTGTCTCTTTCTTATGTGATTTCTATGTGATATAGGCCAGTAAATATTTGTTTAGTCAATATTTAGATCTTTAGATCGTTATTGCAATATAGTATATAATGAGGTTGCTGTGGTCAGCTATAGGACTTACAATTGTTGCCTCATATGGACAAAGAATTTAAATGTTAAGGAAGACCAGGAAATTAAAAGCGAAAGCTTTATCTCTTTTGGATGGGAGAGGCCTAAGACTGGATACTGGCTTGGGTATTTTACAGGGACTCTAGGTCCTCCCTTTTCCCTACTGGTCCTGTTCAGATACCAATCCCTGTTCCCTCCCGTAGTTTCTCCTCAAAATATTTTCCATGTCTTCTGGTAGCAAGCAGCAGCCATCTCAAAGAGGTTGCTTTCATTTCCCTGGCCACCCTGTGTCCCTCTAACTTCCCTTCATTGGTAAACATGGTAGCAAACCTAGTAAATGTCTAAAAGCCAGTTTACTGTGAAGATAAGAAAAAGTTTGATTTGTAATTTTTGCCTATTTCCATGGTATGTTTCTTCCAACATGGGCAATACTTTTAATTTTGTTTTGTTTTTTGGTGTTTTCAGATAAGCTCTCATGCATCCCAGACTGGCCTTGGCCATATAGCTAAGAATGTCCTTAAACTTCTGCTGCTATTTCCTAAATGCTGGAATTAACATGCATGCAACAGCATACCTAAGAAAATTCTTAAAACATTTTAAAATTGAAAGAAAATAAAAATAAATTATTAGAAACCAAACCATAGAGGACTCATTAACCCAGGTATAAGAAGCAGAATGTTGCTAGCACCTTTTCCAAATGTGCCTATCCTCCTTCAAAAGGATAAGCAATGCTATTTACTGATAAGGAAATTTAGTTTTACATGTGGCTATGCATCCCTAAATACTAGCTAGGCTTTATTTTATCTAGTATATGTAATATGTCTGTCTGCAGATTTCTGTGTTTGTGCATATGCATTAGAATACACATGGATGTGTATGTGGAGGCCAGAGATTGATATCAAATGCCTTCCTCTATCGCTATCCACCTTATTTCTCTCTCTCTCTCTTTCTCTCTCTCTCATTCTCTCTCTCTCTCTCTCTCTCCCTCTCTCTCTCACACACACATATACACACACAAACATAACAATAAGTAAAAATTTATATTTAAAAATAAGTATGGTGTGCATGGTGACAATAACTATAATCTCAGCACTTGAAAGGCAGAGGCAGGTAGATCTTCATGAGTTCTAGACCAGTTTGGTCTACAATCCAGGACAGCAAAGGTTATTACACAGAAAAACTTTGTCTTGATGGGAGGGGAAAAGAGTAGGGGAAGAAAGTAAATAATAAAAGAAGTAAATTTTTTTCTCAGAAATATTTGAATATTTACTTTGTTCTTAAAGTTTTAATATTTATTTTATTTCATGGGTGTGTGGTGCCTGCACGTATGTATGTGTACCATACCAATGTCTAGCTTCCTTGGAGTTATAGAGGGTTATATACTACCATGTGGGTGCTGGGAACTAAAACTAATCCTCTGCAAGAATAGCAACTGCTCTTAATCACTAATACACCTCTCTAGTCCTCTATAAATATTCTGAAACAATTTTCTAAAGATAGAATAAAATCATTACAAATTAAGTCTATCAGATCTCTGTAAGTCTGAGTATAGCTTGATCTACATAGTGGGTTCTAGGCCAGTTGGGTATACACACACACACACAAAAACACTAAAAAAAAAAAAAAAAAAACTAAAAAAAAAAAGGAAGAAAGAAGGCAAGCAAAATAACAAATATTTTCAAATTTTCTTTTGCACTAATTTTTTTCTTATTTTATTTTATTGGTATACAGGGGAAGAGAAGTGGCCTTCAAATGGACATCAGAAGTCAACTTTCAGAAGTTGATTCTTTCCCTCCACCACCAGTGGGATTCTCAGAAACTGAACAATCAGCAGGTAATCAGGTTTATGAAGCAAGTACCTTATTTGCTGAGGTATCCCTTCAGTTCCATTTAAAATCTTTAAATATCAAATTATCTCATGCAGTTGGAAATCAAGGACAACATATCTGGTCATTAAACAATTTCAAAGTTTAACATCTTACATTTAATGAGTTAAAGTAAAGGAAATTTACTCTGCTATATTTATATCAACCATATCTATCTACCTTACTGAGTATACCAAAACAGAATATACATTTTATATCACTATTTAACCAAATTCAGACATTTCCAGCTAAAATATGTATGTCCATTACATACATGGAAGCCAGATGCTGTCTACAAACTGTCAAAGGAAGAACGATGCTTCTGCTACTCCATCTTGCAGCACAGGCACATATATTTGCACTCTTGTGTTTATGAAGCACACATTATGCATTATGTGCTCTAGTATAGTCTATGTATAGAAGTATACATAGGGGACAATTGTCATACATTTCATAGATTTTTAGAAGTTCATTATGATATCCCTACAACAAAGCAAATTTTATACTTAAGAAAATTGTCAATGTCCAAACTTGAATATCTAGTGTGCAAACAGTCAAAGTTACTTGATACTAATGTTGTGCATGGTATTATGCCCATACTTGGAATTCTGGAACAGTGAGGTAGAAGAATTAAAAGTTCAAGGCCAGTCAGAACTATATAACAAGATTTTGACATACATCCACCAACCTCAAAAAAATAAATAAATAATAAATAATAATGTGAAGCTGGAGAGATGGCTCAGTGGTTAAGAGCACTGACTGCTCTTCCAGATGACCTGCAGCAGCCCCACATGTATGTATATATTTCCAGCTCTAAGGAGACTTGATGCCCATGGCAAAACACCAATGCCCACATTAAAAGAAGGAGAAGGAGGAGGAGAAAAGATGTAAGTTAAATCTAAATCTAAAAAGTGTTAATTAGAGGAAAACCAAAATTGAACTAATCTGAAATCAGAGTCACTACTATTGAAAGCACTCAATTATTGCTTTCAAAGGCTTAAGAGAAATCCATAAATATATCAAACTTTTAAAAAAAAAAGTTGTCAATAATACATTAAGAAGGAATCTCAGAGTGCCTTTGTTCCCCAGAGAAAGGCCCAAAAAAAACATCTTCATCTGTGTAATCTGGGTTTTAACCATGTAATTTGGTTTATTGAAGTTTTATACACTTAAAATTACTTCAATCTCTAAAACAAGAATGGGACGGGACTAAGTTAAACATAACTTAGGTGACAATGAAAATACAGCAAAAATGATTGGAAACAAGCAGTTGAACTGTCACCCTAGTATAACATAACATTATTATAGAACTCTGTCAGTGAGTCTCAGGTTGAGAGAAGTATTCCCTGGACTCAGGTGTGCTTGTAGTCCTAATTACCTTTCTTTTATTAAACACTGTCAAAAGCATCATAGGTGTACTCAGTGTGCCTGCAGTCCCCTTGCAAGGGTAGCTTCCTCTTTTAGTTACTAACATTATCTTACCACCAGACAGCATACTAATCTCAGTAGACCAAGGGATGTTTTTTAAAAAGGCAAAGGAAGAAAACAAAACAACAGGCTTCATAAAAAGATCAAATAATGAATACGGTGTGGGTGTGGTGACACACCCTCGCACTCACAGAAGGAGCAGAAAGTTCAGAAGTCTCCAGGATATCTGGGAGATATAAGGAATCTATCTCAGAAAAAAACAAGATTAGATATGGAGGTAGAAGACAGGGAAGGAGATAAAAAAATAAGGAGATGGATAGACAGACAGATCGATTTAATGAGAAAGGAAAGCATGATCAGGACATCTTGGACTCTGATACTTGTAGTCCTGAAGTTCTTTCTTTATTTAGCTATCAATTGTTGTCCACACCATTTAACCTTCACAAAAGTCCAGAGAAAAACTTTCCCACAAGTCCAGTGAAATGGGTCAGCCTATCAATAGGCTCTGCAAGTTTGAAGCACTTCTATAATGAAATTACAGTCTACAAAAAATCAAATTACAAATAACATCTAAATATTAACAAGCTGACTTAAAACTAAAACAAAAAAAAAAGGTTTCTAGGAAAGTTTTCAGTTAAGATACGTTGTGGAATATTACTTTAACTTTGTAAAGGTGTGTTAAATTTTTTATGCTGCACTTGTTCAATGAAATAAAGAGGTGTTACATTTGTTTATGTTACACTTGTTTAACAATGTAAAGGTGTTACCTTGCCTGACTAAGGCACCTGATTGGTCTATTAAAGAGCTGAACACCAATACCTAGGCAGTAGAGACATAAGTGGGACTGGCAGGCAGAGAGAATAAGAAAAGAGAATAAAGGAAAAAAGGCAGGAAGAAATGAGAGGGGAAATCCCCAGGTCCAGGCAGGCAGGTAGGCAGCTACCAGCTGGCAGACACAGAGTAGGACATACAGAATGAAAAAAAGGGGGGTGGGGGGGGGTAAAAAACCCAGAGACGAAACAGAGATGAAGAGAAACAGGTTAAATTAAGTTATAAGAGCTAGCAAGAAATGAGCCTAAGCTGAGCCAGTTATTCATAACTAATAAGAAGCCTCTGTGTCATGACTTGGAGCTGGTTGGTGACCTAAAAGAAGCCTGCTATAGAGATACATATTCATTATGTTCTAGAAGGCTACATCTTCTGATTTAAGTCAGAAGATAAATTATAGACAGTAGCCCCGTCAAAACTCTAAATATGATATATGATCTGAACCTGCAACCAAAGGTCTTTAGCATCTTACTGAACATTTCTATGACCTTAAGCACATCATTTGTCATCATTTCTTAGAGAATTAATTGCATATCTTAAAGTACAAGAATAAATAAACATCCTCACAGATCACTTCTCTTTTATGTGTTCTAAGCTACCAACAGCTCTTTACTAGATAAGTACACTATTTCTGAAAAGATTTCCTGTGAGTACTTTCCCTGAACACCAAACTCATTTTCATAGAAGGCAGTGTAACTTTTTTTTCCAAAAAATGTCTCAACATATCAAAAGTACACTACAAGAAAACATCTGCTACATCTTTTTTCTCAACTTTGATGGTTAATATTGATGGCAAACTTGACAGAAATCACCTGGAAGACAGATCTAGATTGTATTACGGAGATGTGAAGTCCTACCCTAAATGTCAGCTCAGATTCGGAACTATATAAAAAGTAGAAAATAAGTTGAATAGTATTCCTCTCTCCCTGCTTCCATAATGTAGATGCAATGTTGCCAGCTGCCTCACATCCCTGCCACCATGTTAGACTATATCCTTAAACTGAGTCAAAATAAACCATTCATTCATAAAATTGTTTTGTCAGACTAATCATCATCTTCACTTCTCATTGCAGGTAGAATAAACCCCCTAATGTATTAACTTGGTGAGGGTGTGATCCCCACACGTATTAAGTCTGAATCTAGCCTTTGCTACAAAACATCCTACCTTTAGAGAAAAAAAAAAAAATAGAAAAAGAGATGTGTTGTGGAATATTATTTTAAGGTGCGTTGCATTTGCTTATGCAGTGGAACATTTAATGATGCAAAAATGTGTTGCACTCTTCTATGCTGCATTTGTTTAAATGTGAAGCTGTGTTACATTGCCTGTCTACACCTGATTGGTCTAATAAATCTGAATGACCAGCAAGAAGGCAGGAGAAAGGATAAATGGGCTGGCAGGCAGAGAGAATAAACAGAAGGAGAAAAGGAGGGATCAGAAAGAAAGAAAGATCAAGGAGCAAAAAAGGAAGGGGCCACCCAGCCGGACATGGAATAAAAGGAAAGAAATAGAGAAAAGTAAAAGCCCAGAGGCAAAAAGGTGATGGGATAATTAAAAAAAAAAAAAAAAAAAAAAAAAAAAAAAAAAAAAAAAAAAAAAAAAAAAAAAAAAAAAAAAAAAAAAAAAAAAAAAAAAAAAAAAAAAAAAACAAAAAAAAAACTTCATAGAAATAAGCCAAACTAAGGCCAGAAATTTATAAGAAAGAGTAATACTCCATGTGTTCATTTAATTCGTAGCTGGGTGGTAGGGCCCCCAAAAGAGCCAAAAAGAGCAAAGAGTAAAAACAACAACCAACAACAGGGCATGAGCTACAGAAATTGATCACTAACAGAGCTTGCTGCTCTATCATGATAACCAGAACTCAGATCCTAGGATCTATATTGCGTGGCCCATAATACCTGTAACTCCAGCTCCAAGTGATCCAAAGCCCTTTGTAGCTCCCATAGGCAGCAAGTCCACCACACACACAGGTGCATGAGTAGAGGTCAGAGGATAACCTAGGGTGCATGTCCTCACCTCCTACCCCTAGGAGGTGACATGCAGGTCTCTTTCCTACCTTCTATGCCAGGCTATCTAGTCTTCAATTGCCACCAGAGAGCTGGGATTACAATAGCCATGCTACTGGATTCTGGGGATTGAATTTAGGTCCTCACAACTTGAGTAGCAAATGTTCTACCTACTGAGCCATTTATCCAGCCTGGATTCTTTCATCCTAATATTTTTATTTCTAAAATAGAAGCTTCATGGAAGAAAGCACATGATCCACTCTGTCTGCAAGCCCTCCACCAACACACTCTGGTACACAACAGCATTTCACACTTGAGCAAACAAAATAGCTAAGGTCTGGCAATATACTTCAGTGGTAACAGTACTTGCCACAGAAGCCTGACAACCATGATTGATCCCTGCAACTCTAAAACTGCCCTCTGGACTCCATATGCATAAACACACATCATTCACGCACATCACAAACAATTTGATTTTTTTTAAAAGTTAAAAGGCAACTTAATAAAGAACGTAGACTATGGTTGTATAATACTGCAATGATACCAGAAATTTTTAAATGACTATTTTAAATTAAATTCAGAAATATATAGTTTCTATATATGTGATGATGATAGAGAATTTGATAGTGGTGACCACTATACAACTAAGTGAATAAACAAAACACTGAATTACAAACTATAAATGAAGACATTGAATCTTATGTAAGTTACATTTCTACAAATTATTGTTGTTTTAAAGTGAGACAGTCATGGTCGATAAAGTCTATAATCCCAGTATTTGGGAGCTGAAATGAGAAGATGACCTTGATTCAAAACAGAGTAAAACAAATTAAAAAAAAAAAAAAATAGATCAAGAAAAGAAACACAGAGGGGGAATCACCTTAACCTTCAAGTTAATAAGTGTTTTCTATGAGAAATGGATGAAACATTCAAACCCCTGGAAGCCTTGTTTAATTAAAAAAACAAGATGAGGAGGAAGATGATAAGAAGACGAAGAAGAAACCACCACAGAACATAGACTAGAATTAAAAAAATCCAAAGAAAAGTAAGATTAATGGTCTTTTGGAAAATTAAGTGATCCAGGTGGAGTAACAGGAATAGCAGACACATTACATTAAAAAATAGTAATAATCTTAATTTAAAAGTCAAATGATGCTTTTTAGTGACAAGTCTGAGTGACAAGTCTGAGTATCTGGGTATAATCACCTTTGCAAGGCCTGCTCGGTGGGCTCCTTTAGACTCCATGTATGCAAGGTATTTGTTGAACTCCCGGAACTCCTCCATGGAAGGTCTGAAGGTCATTATCTTACAGCTGGGATTCAGGGGACTCTCCACCTCTGCAACCTCCATGATGGCTATAGAAGTCTCTGCAGAGAAAATGAGACCATTAAAAATGAATTACTAAAATTGTGTTTAGTAAGTGGCCTTCACCAACAAAACTGTCTATCAAAGGAAAATGAACTCTTCTCTTTAGTTGTTGACCACCCCTTCCCACCTTCTGAGACTTTCACATCTTCTACTGTAGTCCTGGGGGGAAAGGCCTCAGGTGGCTACCTGGCATGCTCCTATTCTGGGTATTGAATCACTGATCTGACTGTACTACTGACCTCCACAAAACTTTCCCAAGTAAAAATAAATTTTCTGGAAGTGCAGTCTATCAAAGATACACAAGTTCCACTCTCTCCCTCACACATGCACATATATAAAGGCTTAGGATATATGCTGAATGGAAGATGTCCAAGATCCCTAGAACAGAGCTGAAGTATGCTTCCAGCTTTTTATAACATATTTTTCTATAATAATTTGCAAACCAATCACATGGCAAAACTGCCAGAAACTAGGCTAAAGTACTTAGGACATAAAACAGGAATGAACAGAGGCACCAGAGGAGCTCACTCAGCTGATAAGAACATTTATTGTGAAAAAATGAACTCCTGAATTCAAACTTCAGCATCCATGTTAAAAGCCTGGTTACATCCATGGTCATGTTTTATAATCCCAAAATTATGGGAGGAGGTAGAGACAGAAGGATCATTGGGATTTGCTGGCCTAACTCTTGGTTCAGCTAGGAGATCCAGTCTCAAGGAAATAAGGTGAAACATGACACCTGATGTCCTCCTATCTTGTCCCTTTCTTTCCATTATCACACAAACTCCTACAAGCACCACATACACATATATACATAACACACACAAGAATAACAATCTTAAAAGATTCATTCTATATAGCAAACTGATAATTCTTTAGAAGTCCTTGCAAAGCAATCATGGACTCATCTCAGGCATTCATAAGATATTGAACCCTTCCCCCAGAAAATCTTAATTGAAGGATATTCAGATCCTTCATGTAAAATGGCTTACTGCTTGCATGTAACCTTCACATATCTCTCTTCTTTAAATCATTTCTAGATTGCTTATACTATCTAATACTATATAAACACTAAGGTAATAAATGATGCTATATTATTTAGAGTATATCTTAATCAGGATTACTATTGCTCAAATTAAACACCATGACAACAAAGCAACTTGAGAAGAAAAAGATTTATTTGGTTTATACTTCCACATCACAGTTCATCGTTAAAGGAAGTCAGGATAGAATTACAAGCAACACAGGAACCTGGAGGCAGGAACTGATGTTGAATCCTTGCCTTTTTATAGAACCCAGGAATGGCAACACACACAATGTGCTGGACCCTCTACCAATGACTAATTAAAAAAAAAAAAATGCATACAGCTGATCTTATACAGGCATTTTTTTAATTGAGGCTCTCTCTTCTCAGATGACTTTAGCTTGTGTAAATCTAATATAAAACTATCCAGCACAGGGAATAAATTTATGCTGATACAATTTTTCTTTTTGAGACCTCTGATATAGCCCTGACTTGCCTTGAACTTGTTATGTAGTTGATAATGACCTTGATCTTCTTATCCATATGCCTATACCACTCACCTTGTAAGATTAAAGGCATATGTACACAAAGTTTATGTAGTGCTGGGAATCAAAATCACAGCCTCTAGGCAAGCACTCTACAAACTAAGCTATATCCTTAACCAGATGTAATTTTTCCGCAAGCCCTTGGTTGTTTCAATTCATTGATCCAAAAATCTCAAATATAGAAAGCAACTGTACTTTACCCTCTAACAGTATTTAACCTAAACTTTTCAAACAAGTAAAGCTTTTTGTGACTTCAAATATTCCTCCCTTTAAAGCAGCCTCTATCTGCTTTTTAATTTTGACAATATAGGACTGTACCTTATAGGACTCAATGGGATACCCTCTGCTCTGTCTCCTTGTCTACGATCAAACTGTATACAAAGGCTGCCTCTCCCAATGCTGGCACTTTCCACTAGCCATCGAACTATTAAGTCTTGAAAAGAAAGGCAAGATGAAAATACCAGGGGGCTGGAGAGGAGGCACAGAATTTAAGAGTGCTTGCTATTCTTACATACAAACCTGGTTCAATTCCATCTCCAACATAATGACTAACAACCATCTGTAGAAATGTATGTGGTGCATATATCATATATATGCAGATTATATATATACATAATATTTTTTACAAATGAAATAAATCAAATATTAAAAGTCAGCATAAAATGGCACTTTTGGGAAAAGGAAAACAATTATCCTAAACAAGAGAAAAGTTACTCAGAAAACTCATTAGTAAAACATGATAGAACACACCTAAAATCTTGGTACTTAACAGGCAGAGGCAAGAGGATTTTCACAAGTGAGAAGTTGATCTGTGTGGTATGACCAAGCACTAGGTGAAGCAGCTACAGAGTCCTATCTCCAAAACAAAACAATAAACAAAACTAATTTGCTTCACTAGCAAAAAATAGCAGCAGAAAACTCTAAGCAACCTACAAACTATCTGTGTCAAAATACACTTGGTACATGAAATGAAACATTCCTGTTCTTCTGGCCAAGGTACAGAAGTAGGCTTGGTACTTCTCTGAGCAAAGAAAGCAGCCATTGAAGAAATTGTAAATGCAGCTAGCAACTCAACAAACAATAACTGAATTCCTAACTTTATTTCCACAGGCATTCAGAGGACAAGAGTTCTGGCACTAGTGGAATAACACAGACAATAAGTAAATAGTGTTAATTGGGGGAGGTGTGTGAAAGGAATAAGAGTTTACTCTGGAGCAATTGAGTGACTGAGGCCCAGGAAACCCAGATTTACATTACCCCAAAATTTTATGTTCCAACCTAGAAGCAGTTTTGTGTAGTTTTATGGCTTTACAGAACAAAGAATTATGAATCAAAGCAAGTTTAAAACAGACTGGTGGGTACATCAGAGAAGCAGTTACAGCAAGATGGAGGAAGCTTTTCTATAGGCCCCAGAGGCTATTTGATGATATTCTTACTGTTTGGTTAGTAGAAGCTAAATTAATAGATCATAAAAGTTTTGTTTATTAGTCACGGACAGGAGAAAGCAAGATAAGGTAACTACTCCACAATGAACTTGCTACCTTCTGGGCCAGCAACATTCCAACTTCTCTACAGTATTGAAATTCTAATCCCTCAGTCTCTGCAGACAAAGCTGCTTTTCATGAATTCTGATTTACAATAGTAAGTACTAAGGAGATGCAGTGCTCACAGGGAGGGTTCCGTTTCAAAGTAAATAAAAGAAGGTGTTTCAGACAAAAAAAAAAAAAATCCAGGAGATGCCTGAAGGAGAGAAAGAAACAAGTTTCAGGCAAGAAAAGGCTTCCTTGGATTCTGTTCTTTAAGAGATAGTTAGGAGGCAAATATGATTGAAAACAAGACAAAGACCAGAAAAGGAAACTGGGAGTTTATTTTAGTATTCCAGGAAATAATTTTGGGCTGTGTCCCCTTAACCTCTCCAGGTCCTGGAACACAAACTTTTTTTTTTTCTGACACCATTCCAAGAGATAATACTCTCTAAGGTTACCTATTCTGCAGAAACTAAAGGAAAAAGTAACCTCACACTCTAGCTTTTTGTTGCTGTATTAAAAACAAAGAAAGGAGGGAAGGAAGGAAGAAAAAAGGAAGAAGGAAGTGTTATGCCCTCATGTAAAAATTTTCACCAGGGAGGTTGGACATGTTGTTATTAGTGGGGAATTTATTGCTACCTACAGAGAATAAGAACCCAGGTGGATCACCTAGCTCTGCACAGCAGAAGTGGGTAAGAGGGTGTTGCCCCAATGGGCAGGGGTTTTTAAAGAAAAACCTACATAATCAAGATGCCTATTTTGTATATTCTGGAAAAAAATCATCACAAAAATATAAAAGGTACAAATATCAACATTCCTGAACTATGCCTGTAGATATAGCCTAGCATGCCCCAGGACTTGGGGGGTTGGGAGCGGGTGTAAACTCTGAGCATTAGGAAGATCATCAATTCAAGATCAGCTGGAGCTGAAGAGGAAAACCAAGCCTGAAAATAAAGAAGAGGGGTCCAAATATATTCCCTGCAATAGGGAGCCTGAGGCAAAAAAAAAAAAAAAATCACAAATTCAAAATCAACCTGAGCTACATAGAGTGTAAGACCAGTATGGACAATAAGACCGTCTTTGAAAAAGAAACAGAGAAAAAGAAAAGAGCCAAGCCTGTAAACCCACAGATTATGGAGACCTAGGCAGGAGGATCATTGTGAGTTGGAGACTACACTGAGTGTCACAGTAGATTGAGTCACACAGAAAAATAAGACCTTGTTCCAAGTTGCTTTCACATTGGAATACAGATTTTGAGGTAGCCTAAATCGATGATGTTCCCAGGTCATGGTCACACAAAAGATGGCTCCAAAATAAACTATCTCTTATTCCCTTTAAGATTAAAATTGGAGCTGGAGAGATGGCTCAGAGGTTAAGAGCACTGACTGTTCTTCCAAACGTCTTGAGTTCAATTCCCAGCAACCACATGGTGGCTTACAACCATCTATAATGACATCTGGTGCCCTCTTCTGTATACTGTATATGTAATAAATAAATCTTTAAAAAGAAAAAAAAAATAAAAACTGTGACATGCCTTTAATCCCAGCACTTAGGAGCAGAAGGTGGTATATCTCTGTGAGTTCAAGGCCAGCCTGATCTATAAAGCTAGTTCCAGGACAGCCAGAGCTACAAAGAGAAAGTCTATAGCTGTGGTTTTTTGTATCAACAGCATCCCATATCTAATAAGTGGTTTTGCACATTGTACATATTACTCTTTTTTCTAATGTATGTAGAATATGCCACCCAGCAAAAATAAACAGTACAAATAATGGGCCTTTATCCAAGCACAACTTCAGTATTCTAAACTAGCAAATATATATTTTTTCTTTTTTTAATTTATTTTTATAGAATAAGTCTTTTTTTTATCCATGCACCCTCTTGTTCCAACTCCCTTCCCCCTCCCCAACCCTCTCAGACAGCCTTCAGCCTCCCTCCTCCCCATCCCCCCACCCCCTCCCCAGAAAGGGCAAGATTAGCTCAGCAACCTCTCCAGGCAAATGTGCAGGATTATAGACAAATTGACTTGAAGAGAGAACAACTCCATCTGAGCTGTTTGCCTCTTTTATTTGTTTTGTTTTGTGACATGTAGCCCAAGCATGGCTTGATTTGACCTGTAACTCCTGATCCTCCTGCCTCTACCACCCCATGACTAGGATTAAAAACAAGGAATAAATAATCATCCACTCTCAGACCTAGCAGAGGTTCCAGAAAGGGGGTGGGGGGGACTCAATTGAATAAACAGTGAAGTATAAAACAGAGAAGCACTGAAGTCAAAAGGAGTAAGAATAAAATAACAAACCCATCCTTAGATCTAAGGAAACAAATGATTGTAATGAAAACTTATGAGTTGAACAAAGCCTTACAAACTACAGGCTAGTTCTACAAAGAAGAAAAAGTAGATGAGGAGCAAGGAGGATAAACTTCTAAAAGAAAATATTCTGACTGCGAGAATGGGATTAGACCCAGACAGCATGAAATATGAAAGGTAATGTCTCCTCAATGTATCCCTGTAGGAGCAGGGAAGGCAGTATATATAGAAGTTCTGAGAGCTGGAGGATTGAAAAATAAAATGAGCTATGGTACTTAGTCCATCTCACTCTAATTAAACATCATACCTGAAGAAAATTATGAATTGTGTGTCAGTTCCCTGTCCAGACTAACTGTTGCGGTGCCCTTTGCCACACAGCTTCTCAGTTTCATTAGATCCCATGTACTAATTGTGAATGGTGGAAACTGTTTCATCAGTGTTCTGCTTAGAAAACTCTTCCCTGTGTCAATGAGTTCAAGGCTATCTGACTTTACCTGTACTTTTTTCAGGGTATCTAGTCTTCTGCTGAGGTCCTTGATCTATTTAGAGCTTTGTTTGGGAAAATAGATATGGATGTGTTTTCATGCTTCTACATGCAGTCATCCAATCTGACCAGCACCAAGATGCTTTTCTCCAGGGTGTATTTGTGGCTTCACTATCTAAGTTCAGGTGTGTTGAATTATGTCTGGATATTCAATTCTATTCCATTAAGCAACGAGTTTATTTTTTATAGCAATACCATGTTGTTATTATTACTATTGCTCTGTAATATAACTTGAATTCAGGGGTGATGCTACCTTCCATATACCAAAGGACTCTACAACTTACTAAAAAGATTCTTGCTCATCCATATTCATTGCTGCTCAATACATAATAGCCAAAAACCAGAAATAACCTAGGTGCTAATAAACTATTGAAATGGATAATGAAAATGATGTACATTTACATAATGGAATATTATTCAGTTGCTAATAATGAAATATGTTATGGAATATAACAGGGAAGATAGAATGAGAAGATCAAATGAGCAGGGAAATGGAAGGGCAGGGTAAAAGAGGGAATACAGGAAGGGACTCTGAAAGCCTTTTGAAAAACCAAATGAAAACTTATTACTTTAGAAGTTTCATAAATTATATATATGTATATATACACATACAAATATATATATACACATATATATATAAGTAATCTAAATGGAATCACCATACAATGGGATAAAGGAGTACCTCAACTACACATTGTGTGCCACAGACCCCCACTGCTGGAAATGGGTTACATCTTTTTGAATCAATAGCCAAATGAGTCCCACACACATGCCTGCAAAACATCAGTCTAGGCGCTGGAGAGATGACTCAGTGGTTAAGAGTACTTACTGGCTGTTCTTTGAGAGAACCCAGGTGAGATTTCTAGCATCTACATTGCAGCTCACAACTGTCTGTAAATCCAAGATCTGACACCCTCACAAAGACAAACATGCAGGCAAAACACTGATTTCTTTTTTTAAGCCACAGGCTTTTATCAAAGCTATTGGCTACTCACCACAACCTGATAGATGGTAAGGCCCTAAATGTTGAAGATACCACCTGCTTATGCCATCAGACAAGGAGAAATGTCTTTGAGTTGGTACCCAAATAGAAGCTTTATCCATACTGACTAACATTCATGGTGCTGGAAGGTACTTTGCATGCTACCAGAGAAGAAAGTTAATCATCAATAACACCCATCAACAAACCCTGAAACCTACAGTGACCTGCCTGTAAACATTTACCATGAAATAGAACCCATATATGACATATAAGTCATGGATATAGAAGAAAAAATCTACCACAATTAATCTACTAAAGGAACATTACAATAAAATGACTGCTAAGGGCATATTGCTGTGCCCAGAGATCACTGTTACTCAATCCTCATCAGAGAAGTTTCTTGTAGTAGACAGTGATTAACACAGAGACCCACAACTGGACAATGTGAAAAGAGACAAGAGATTTTGGAACACTCAGGTCTAAACATAATATCTTCATCAAACTCCTCCATCCCCCCAGTCTCAAGGATCTATACAGAAGAGATGAGGCACAACACCATTGATGCATATGAACTCATGGAGATTGTGGCACTACACAAAGTCCTGTATAGGCTCAAGCTATATATATGAGGTACCAGCACTGAGAGGGATAAGTGGACATGGTGTCCCTAAGGAAGAAGCTGTTTGCAATTGATACCTCCTGGGAAATCAAAGTCAGTTTTCTCCAGTCAAGCATTACTGGATATATTAACCACACTCCAGAGCAGGCCCCAGGCTGTGAAGTCCAAAAGTTTTTCTTGCCTCTTTCTGTGTTTTTCTCTCTCTCAAAGGATCTCTTTCTCAATCTCTCTCTCTTCCTCACTCCCCCCACCTGGAATGTGTATGTGTACATTTTTTGTTTTATTTGGGAATTTGTCTTATTAGTTTTTTGTCTTCATTTGTGATTGGTTGGTTGGTTTTTTTGAGGGGAGAGTTGAAAGAAACAGAACATGAAGTATGTAGAGAGGTGGAGAGAATTTGGAAGGGGCCAATGCAGAAAAAAAAAAATGATCAAAATGTATTATATAAAAAAAGCAAAAATAAGGGCTGGAGATATGGCTCAGTGGTTAACAGCATTTGTTCTTCCAGACAAACTGAGTTCAACTCCCAGCAACCACATGGTGGCTCACAACCATCTATAATGAGATCTAGTGCCCTCTACTGGCCTTCAGGGACATATGCAGACAGAACACTATACATAATAAATAAATATATTTTCTAAAAAAACTAAATAAGAAATGGTACTTCTAGAAGACCATGGAACATTAATATATAATTAAAAAATGTAAAGAAAGGCCTGCATTACATATTGAACTTAATGACAGTACAGACTGTACCTATTTTATCATTTACCTTTTAATAAATAATAACAAATAAGTATCAAGGGTATAAATAACTACAAGCAGTAAGAAATACTGCTAACAGAAAGGACTGGAAAGGTAGCTTGGTCGAGTGCTTGACTTCAATTCCCAGCATTGAGTCAAATAATGGTAATCCCATCCTCAGGAAGTAGAGCCAGAAGAATCACAAATTCAAAGTCACCCTCTAACCCATGTAGGCTACTAGAGACAGTCTCAAAACGAACGGAAAGGACACAGACTAGGGTAGTAATTGAGTATGTTTCCTAGTAAAAGAAAGCAGGCCCGAGTTGAATTATTTCGTATTACCGGTTTTGTGGAGAACTGTGAATATTATATGTAAACTCCAAACCATAAAATGATTGGAAGACGGCCCTAAAATTTCTGAACTAGGCAATAAATTTTAAAACAAAGTATGACAAGTTACTAGGCCATCAAACTTCAGGAAAATTTAATGATCACCGTACATAGTAAAAAGAAAAATGAACTTTTTTTCTAATCCTAGAGACTCAACCCGAGGTGTTCAAATGCTAATCATGCATCCCACCATTTGAACTATAATCCCAGCCAGGGACTGTAAATTTTTGAGAGTAGACAGCCAGTAGCAACGCAGAAATGTGAAGGAACACCAGAAATCCCTGCACTGGGGAGAAGAACAGGTGGATCTTCTTGAGCTCCAGGCCAGCTACCATAAGGAGTTCTAAGTGGGTCAGAACTACAGGGAGTAAGACCCTGACTCAAAAACCAAAACATGAAATTTTTAAAACCACTAATTTTTAAGCACCACGCTTTTAAATTAGAATATTAATAACCGTTGCCATAGAAACAGTAAATTTTCCCCCTCCTGCCTTAAGTGCAAAATTCAAATGGCTGAAATAGGGTAAAGATTGGTGCCAATTTAAGCGGACCGAGCCTATTTATCAAAAGCTTCTGGGAACCGACAGCAATTTTAACTCAAACTTTCTAAGCAGTGCTGGATCATTCACCAAATGTACATGACTATACCGAGTATGGGAAGAAGAAAAAAAGGAGAGAGGAAAGGAGAAAGGAAAGAAAAAAGAAAAAACTTTACTAAGTTTTGGGGGTTTTCATGGAGGCACCTAACCACAGGCAGAATGCGCGATTCTGCCGGGCTCAGCCAGGGGAGAGGCTGCCTCCTGGGACCACTCCGAAAGCATCGGAAGTAAGCCCAGTTGCTTTCACAGCAGAGCAGAGAACACCAAGTTCCAGCCCAGGCTAGCCCGCCTGCTTTCCTCCTACATTCCCACTGCACAACACGCCCAGGCTATGCCTGGCAGTTCCTATGCCACATCCAAGTCGTATTTATTAAGCGCCCACTGTCTACCCTGCATCATGGCTCCTCCAGGAACTGCACAAAGACATAACCTCCAGACGGAGGAAAGAAAAACTAAAAGATCATCTGCCAGGGCCAAGAACAAACCCTAGTGACGGACCGGCTACCTGCTACCTCGCGGATCAGGACAGCCCAACCCAGGGAGGCCCGCAGGGGGCACAGGCCCGGCCTGCCCGGTGTCGGCCGCAGACCGGTCGGCACCCGGACCACCCAGGTGGGACAGTCGGAAGCAGCAGCTCCAGCTCGATTCGGCTCCAGGGAGGCCGGCGAGCGAGCTCCCGAATCCGCAGGGCCGGGATGGGCTGTCACGGCCGCCTCCTCCTTCCCAGCTGACAGCGGTGCACCGCGGTGCGCCCAGGCCCGTGCCACTGCCCTTGCGGAGACCGGCCGAGGCCGCCACTCTCTCCGCTCCACCCGGAACGAGAAGCGGTTACCTGCGCCGCGGGCGGAGGCCCGGACACCACCCGGATGAAGACAGAGAAGTGCGGCCTCCTCCG
Source organism: Sigmodon hispidus (assembly GCA_004025045.1). Classification (NCBI taxonomy): domain Eukaryota; kingdom Metazoa; phylum Chordata; class Mammalia; order Rodentia; family Cricetidae; genus Sigmodon; species Sigmodon hispidus. The sequence continues at coordinate 26,026 of PVIH01007566.1, forward strand.
AGGCTTTTGGGATCTTTGGAAGACTTGTTCCGCACTAGGTGACAGCTGTTCGCCGCGCACGCGCACCGGGCGCCGCCGCGGGATCCCTCCGCCGCTCCCCTCCCTCCCGACGCGCAGGCCGCAGGCTGGTTCTCCCGGCGAGTGGGGCACGAGCCCTCACGTGACCGCTGGGCCGGGCGCTCTCCGGATCACGTGGGCTTCTAAACTGTTTAAAGGTACCCAGCATCTTAGGTGGAGCTCAGACTTCCGCTCCCTGTAGTGTATTCGCTTTTGCCTTGGGGACAGGCGCGTCTCTTCTGTTTGCAAGGAGGAAAACACCGACCAAGCAGAAGGAACAGGTGCACCGATCTTGTTCCACGGCACTCACTGGGTTCCTACAAGTCTGGACATGAAATACTACTCCCCGCTCCGCAGTCCTGCCTAGATTCTGCATGCGGGTCTAGGGCAACTGACTAATTTTAACAGAGAAACCGTGTCTCAAAAAAAAAAAAGGTGGTTTTTTTGTTGTTGTTGTTGTTAGTTTTTAAGTTTGCTTTATACTCCAGCTGACCTGGAACTCAAAATATTCACCCTCCAGCCTGTGTATAAGTCAGTTGGAGCTTAACTCTGTCTTAAAAAAAAAAAAATAAATAAAGAGAAAGTCAAAGAGCAGGTCTAGGTTAAAAATAACTGAAGAGGTATAGCAGATCCTGAGTTTTAAAACGAAAGAATTCGACTGTAAAAGGCATTATAAGATGGACAGCTGTGGAGCTTGCTTACATGGGAGTGCATACGGGAGACGATATGTGGCGGTGGGATCACGATCTATATTCCTGGTGCGAGAGCTGGTTTTTTGGAGTCCCTTACCCATGCTAGGACACCTTGCACAACCTCGATTGGGGGGAGGGGGAAGCTGCCACAATGACCAGATTTTGCTGATTCCCCATGGGAAGCTTACCTTTTCAAAGGAGGAGATGGGGGATGGGGGAGAGGTGGAAGGAGGGATGAGGTGGGATCTGGTTGGTATGTAAAATGAATTGTTAAAATTCATAAATAAAGAATGTACGTGTGTGAAGAAAAAAGAAAAATATATGATTTTTTAAAACACTTTTTTTAAAGATTTATTTATTATGTATACAATATAAAAAAGAAGGTACCAGATGTCATCACAGATTGTTGTGAGCCACCATATGGTTGCTGGGAATTGAACTCAGGACCTCCGGAAGAACAGTCAGTGCTTCCAACCTCTGAGCCATCTCTCCAGCCTGTGATTTTTTTAATTAAATAGGTTTTTTTTTTTTTTTTACATCCTGCCCCTCCTCGGTTTCTCCTCTTTCCTCCCTTCCATTCCCTCTCCCATTTTTTTTTTTAATCTACTAAAAGCCGGATGGTGGTGGCACAAACCTTTAATCCCAGCACTTGAGAAGCAGAGACAGGGAGATCTCAGTGAGTTCCAGGACAGCCAGAGCTGTTAAACCGTGAAACCCTGTCTACAAAAAAAACAACAAAATTTAAATAAAATATGTGTATGGCCAGTCAGGAAGGAAGCAAGTGAAGGAAAAGAAAAGGAACTAAAGAAAACTGTCTGCTATATTAGATTGGAAATCTGATACCACAGAATAAAAAGCCTGAAGATCTGACCTCCAGTTCCTTCACAGTTGGAGAAATTTTGCACAGGTAGCATTTGTTTTATATAATAAATTCTCCCATTTTAAACCAGAATTTTTCGACTTTTTTTCCTGAATTCATTAAGCACTTTTGTAGTATTACTCAAAGTTCCCAAGTTACTGCTTGGGGCTTCTTTTATGAGACCAAAAGAAAGGAGGGACTGATGATGATGATGATAATAATAATAATACTGTTTCTCTTTTGGAGGGAGGTTTCTATTTTGAAACAGGATCTTCCTATGTAGTTATGATGGCCAAACTGTCAACCACATCTAGCATCAACTAAAACCCAAGCAGCTAGGCAAACCTGTGAGGGATTTTTTTTTCCTTGTGTCATTTGAAGTGGAAAGACCCAGTCCAAATCTGGCCAACCCACATAAAGGAAGAAGAAAGCTTTTGTTTTTTGCCTGCTTGACCTCTTGCTGGTAAGTCTACCTATTCTGCTGCTGAGGCATTGGAACATACTTATTAAGAATTGCAACATAGTCTGAAGATAGCTGTAGTGTCAAATACCCAATTCTTGAGTATGTTCGTAGACACACACACACACACACATTCACTCATTCATTCGTCAGGTCAGTTCCTTTAGAGAATTCCGGATGATACAGTAGGTCATGTTGGATTTAAATTTAAGGTGAGTCCCTTGCATTAGTCTGCCAAATACTAAGTGTACAGTCTTGAGTCACCAGATCTAGTAACAATCAATTCTTAAAATTTTCCTTTGCCTGTAAATCAGTCCTGTCACTGAAGTTGTGAGTCACAGCTTCTTCTGAAACCCGATCTGACCACCTGTTCTCAATAGCCCAATTAAAAGAGCAAAATTACAAGTGAAAAACAGAGAAAGTAGATTTATTTAATGCGACCACATTGGGAAGAGGGCTAAAGAATCCCATCCCCATCCCCATCCCCTCCCCCATCTCTGGAATCCTAAACTGGGGTTAAAGTGTAAATAGAGGGCCAAAGATATGCACATCTTAACTGTCCCAGTTAAGACCTAGCCCCACCCACCATTGTCTGGGCTTTACTCTTTTCCAACAAAGCTGTCTGGCAAGTTGCTAAAGCTATGAAATTCCTTTCCGGGAGACAAGACCTCCCTCTGTCTGGTGCCTTTTCCTGATCCTAGCATGAAATCCTTATTTTTTGAAAATCCATGGTTTCAGTAGACTGGAGTTCAGATGGACAGACTGAATCTCTTTAAAATATCTTCATTTATGCCTGGCTCATTTTTCTCCCTTGAAAACTACTTTCCTTCCTAAGGCCAAAAAAGACTGCAAGAAATGTCCCCAATGGCTGCCTTGGGTGTCTCCAGTGTGGATAGAACCTGAGGAGACACAAGAAGCTATGCACTCCTATTTTTCTGCCCCTCCCATACTGTCTAACCCCATCAACAGGTATCCACCAGGTAATGAGTGCCCCAGTGGTCTGTCTGCCTTCAGGGCTCCTCTGTCCCAGTGCCACCATCCTCAGCTCTACTCAAGGCTGCAAGCCCTTCCCTGAGAACTTCCTCATGAACAAGAGAGACAGCTATTTTGAAAAGGAAAAGACTGGGCTAGAGAGATGGCTCAGAGGTTAAGAGTACTGACTGTTCTTTCAGAGGTCCTGAGTTCAATTCCCAGCAACCTCATGGTGGCTCACAACCATCTAGAATAACATCTAGTGCCCTCTACTGTATACATAATAAATTTAAAAAATAAAAATAAATTTTAAAAAGGGGGGAAGACTAGAAACCATGAGATTGTTTTCTATTGTGGGCATTTCTTCATGAACTATTCCAAACATGTGTACAAAGTTGGCATATTTGGCAGCTCGCTCTGAGTCTTAGCACATGCCTCCTCCTTGTAAACTTACATTCTGAAGCTATTAGCACTTATGTAAAGCTAATTTTTAAAACACAAAAAACCCTGCATCTGGCAGATAGTATTTATCAACATTTCAATCTATCTTCCTAATGCTTGTTCTCTTTAATACAATTCCCCATGTTGTAATGACCCCAACCAGAAAATTATTTTGTTACTACTTTATAAGTATAATTTTGCTACTATTATGAATCATAATGTAAATATCCCATATGCAGACTATCTAATATTCAACTCCTGCAGGGTCGTAACCACAGATCAAGAGCAATCTTCTTCATTTACATCTGTCACACAATTCCCAAAAAGTAAAAGATGGAGAGATAATGTCCTCTTGGTTGTTGGCAATCACCAAGCCAAGTATTTCAGCAAAAGGAGAGATTCCTTTAAGATTCTCAACTTTTCTTTAAGATCTTTTGACATTCATAAGGCTTTTGATTGTTTTTTTTTTTTCTTTATATATTATTTTGTTGAGAATTGCAAGTAGTCCAGGCTAGTCTCAAACTCTCAAAAACCTCTAAGCTAATCTCAAACTCCTGATCCTCTTGCCTTCACCTCCCATGTGCTGAGGTTACAAGTGTGATTTATTTTTTATTCAGTTGTTTCCAAATGCTAATATGCAGAGGAATGTCTTAGTTGAATCACCAATGTTGTTATACTAGCATAGGCCTCTTTATTCATTCATCCATGACCTAACATTTACTAAAAAAGCAACTGGCTAGAGCGAAGACACTGTAGGACTGAGTCTTTTTCAAGGAAGCCACATATGATTTGGGTCCATGTTTGTTAATGTAATTTTTTTGGTTTATTTGAGTTAGAGACTCTTGTAGTCTAAGTGACCTTGAACTTGATATGTAGTTGAGGATATCGTTGAAAGTCTGCATCTAGGGGCTGGAGAGATGGCTCAGCGGTTAAGAGCACCGTCTGCTCTTCCAGAGGACCCGGGTTCGATTCCCAGCACCCACATGGCAGCTAACAACTGTCTGTAGTTCCAGTCCCAGGCAAACACCAAGGCAAATAAATAAATGAAGTTTTTAAAAAAAAAAAAAAAAAAAAAGAAAGTCTGCATCTACCTTTCAAATTCCTGGGACTATAGCTATGCCCAGGTCAATGTATAGAAATACCTTGTTACAAAACTTGCTACTATTAAGATTCCAGAATCAAGCAGTCTGCTTTCCCATATCACTCCCTACAAGTGACATAATGTTGACTGGGTAATGACAAGTTTTTCATGCATAATCAAACTTGGAGATGAGTTTATGGTCATGAGTCACTTAGGTACTCACTAGATAATTGACTCTAGAGAATTTATATGAGATAAGAATATCTCCTGCTAGTCTTTGTTCTAGTTTTTTTTTTTTTTTTTAAATGACTACAAATAATTGCTTTACTGGCATAGTCAATGTTTGGAGTGGATGTTTTGAAGTTCTTGGCCTCTTGTTCAGAAAAATGAAACAAGGGCACACAGACAGCAAAGTTTCCAAGAAATTTTATTCAAAAGTGAAGTAATAGAATGGATCGGAGTAACTGTCAAGAATATCAGCAGGCCATGTGAATGAGAGAGAATATGGAGGATCTCAATTATTATCTGGTGTTTCTTTTTATGGGGTCTAAAGATAGGAGGGACTGGTTACTAAGAGGTATAATATGAGCAGTTCTCTACTTTGATTGACATATTTCAATTATATGACCTGTTCTCTACTGTGCATATCTCTTCCTATGGAGCAACTAATTGTAATCATATACCATGTCCAATTATGCACAGGTACAAGATGGTAAAAATTTACTCTGAGGAGTTTGTCTTATCTCACACTCTTACCTAAAATTAGTTCATGTCATATCAGCTTCCTTACCATCACAACCTATGCAGATATAACTAGAAATACATTTAAATAGAAACTGTCCCAATTTGATGGGCATTAGGGGAAGAGAAATATGTTACATTGTTTGAAATAGTGTATGTATGTGGCTGGATTGCAGGGAGTCTTAAGTTACTGCCTTAGAAGAGGGGTCTGAATACCTAATACATGCAAGTGAGGATCTCAGGCTAAAAAACACATTATAGAAGAGGAGTGTGTGCATATCTCAAACATTCCCTATGTGTTTGCCTCAGTTGATCATGGTATATCTGTAATCTTAACATTTAGGAGATACAGAGGGATCAGGGGTTCAAGGTATCTTTGACTAAATAATGGATGAGTCTGAGGCCATACCCTGGGTTTCATAAGACGCAGTGTCAAATAAATAGAATAATAAAATTAAAAAGTACTTAAAAATTTAAGATGCACATGCTTGATAATCCTTGTTGCTCATTAAACCCCAGTAAATGAGCATTGATTTGTTCACTTATCATCTGTCTCATGTCCTTAATTATTCAGGCTAGTGGTGACGAACAGATATTTAAGCAAGGTAGATCTTGCCATAAAGTACTTCAGAGATGCTACTGGATTCCCTGACAGTGACATCACCATTCCTATTGACCTAATTTCATTAGCTATATTTACCGTAAGAGGATTATCTGCCTAGCAGCTGTATTGTTTTAATCTCCTTGATCCTTGTTATTTTCACTTTGCAAATTGTGTTTTATTCTTGTCTCTTTGTCATTCAGACAGGGTCTTAAAAATGCCAAACTGACCTAGAATTTACTACCTCACAAAGATTAATATTGGGTAAGAGGGTGGAGGCATGGATAGGAGAGTCTACTGCTTTTAACCTTCCTTAACCCATGGGCATTTCAATTGAATTCTCCTGCCTCCTCTACCAATGACAGACATTCTTGTCATGAGGTCATCATGCATCTCTCAGATCTTGGTGTTGTCAGTGGATCTCCTTTGTGTCTTTGGCCCAAGGGCTTTACTCTAGACTTCCAGGGCCGCCTTTGGGGATAGCTTCCTTGTTCCGGACCAGTTCAGGACAATATTGGCATCCTTTCCTCCCCATGAGCCACACTTGGCTGTTGAAAGGCTCTAACTTGCATGAACGGTCTCTACGGTATACTTTACACCACATACTCTTGTGAGGATAAATGCCTTTCCAATCAACTGTTAGCACAGGCTTCAGAGTCTTCCTGGAGTTAACTAGCACAGGGATTTGCTTTCTATTGATTGTCTTCGCTAGGAACTCTCCGGCTTGACACAAATCTTACAGACTTCTTGATCAGTTTCGTCATTCTTTATCCTCTCCTGATTGATTTTGTGTTTTGTAAATCCAATATATTTGCTGTCCTCTGTCATTTAGATTTGCCAGAGTTGCTTCTGAGTAATGATTATGTCCTACCATGGGGCTCAGCAAAGCTACTAAAACTCTATATTATTAATGAGCTTCCTGTTGAATCAATCCCTTCTTTTTTATTTATTTTTTTTCTTGATTTTTTTTGAAACAGGGTTTCTCTGTGTAACAGCCCTGGCTGTCCAGGAACTCACTTTGTAGCCTAGGCTGGCCTCGAACAATTCCTTTTTAAAAATTTTCTGTATGGGCTGGAGAGATGGCTCAGCGGTTAAGAGCACTGACTGTTCTTCCAGAGGACCTGAGTTTGATTCCCAGCATCCACATGGCAGCTAACAACTGTCTGTAATTCCAAGATCTGACTCCCTTACACAGTTATACATGCAGGCAAAACACCAATGCAAACATAGTTCCATCAGGCCCAAAGAAATGGGCATCAAACACTGCCTAATTTTCTCCTTTCTTTATGGTCTTCTAGTCTGTGATACTAGTGCAGATATCAACTATTAATAACCAAGTGTCTCTAATGCATCTTATAAGCCAGTCCAGTAGAGATCTGATTTTACTTACGTTTCTTCAGGTTATATAACCATCTCACAGATGGCCAAATAGTTATATTACCTACTTTCTGTACTTTCAAGGCAGAGGTTGACCTCATTTCCTCACATATCCCACAGCCCCATGAACCAACAGAATGTTTTATTATTTAAATATATTTCTAAATTCAAGCAATTGAGAAACAGAACACTCATTATCATGGTCTGTTACATTGGGCCACTGTTAAGATTTTTATCTGCTTGCTTGATTACAAACATTGTCCTTCCTCTGTATTAAAGGGTAAACCTTGTGGGCATCTTCTATTACCTTTACCTTCTTCCCTCCATCCTCACTACCAGATTCTTCTAACGCGGCCAATTTCTCTGATCTCAGAAATGCTTTTCTGTGTGTGTGTGGGGGGGGGCAAATACCTTAACTGCATTCTCTGTTTTTTAAAGTGTGTGTATTAGAGCTTTGACGGCCTGTATGTATATACACCATATGTACCTGTGCTACCCTTGGAGGCCAGAAGTGGGTTCTGGATCACCTAGAATTGGAGTTGTGAATGGTTGTAAGCCAGCATGTGAGTGTTAGAAATAGAACCTGTGCCCTGTTAGGGCAGCAAGTGCTTTTAACCACTAAGTCATCTCTCCAGTCCCAACGAGTTGTGCTTTCTTTATCATTAGGCTTCCACACTGGAAGAAGCAGCAACCCAACACCTTTCCCATTCTCCTTTTTTATACTTTCCTTTATAATCAGAAACTAATATAGAATCTAACAACCATATACTCTTTTCCCATTGTAATTCTTCTCTTAGAAATGCAGGTTCTTCCTTGAGGGATAGCTATAAAGCCCCAGTCTTAATTCAAAAGTTAGTATGATAAGGGCAGCTGTATGATGAAACCTGGTGGCTCTTATTATTCTGTAAACAAAGTAGTTTTGCACAGGTGAACACACATGCACATTTCCTAGGTAGACCTATATGTGAATGGTCACAGAAATGAATTCCCTAGCTCTGCTGTGTGTGTACATGTATACATTCACACACATATGTATTTCCTAGCCATGCCATAGGCAGCTTTATAGATTCAGGTCCACAAATATGCATTTTCTAGCTTCATCATAGGGATACCTTTAGGTGCAAGTTTACAAATACATGTTTTTCCTAGTTTTTTATAGGTAGGCCTTTATTTTTAGGTTCACACACATGTGCTTCCTCTTCTGTCATAGATCAACATGTATGGAAACACAATATCTTTTCTTAATTCCATAATAGGTAGGTGATTATGTGCTGGCTTATGCACACATGTACCTCCTAGCTCTATCATTGGTAGGATTTGATGTGCCAGACTTACATACATATGTATTTCTAAGCACTGTCCTAGGTATGCCTCTATGTGCAGGTTTACACACAGACATATTTCTTAACTCTGTCACATGGAGGCCTACAGGTGAAGGCTTACAAATACATATTTTTCCTAGCTCTTTCACAGGTAGGTTTATATGTTCAGGTTCAAACATATATATTTCATGCCTCTGCCATAGATAGGCCTATATGTGCAAGAACACAGACATGTATTTTTTTTTAGCTCTGTAATAGAAATGTGTATATTTGCAGAAATGAACCTATATCTCTTATATCTGTCATAGGTAGGCCTAAACATGCAAGATCACAGTCATATAATTCTCAGCTTTGTCACAGGTAAGCCTACACATGCAGGTTCACACATATATTTCCTAACTCTGACATGTGTTTATATGTGCACATCCATACACATAAACTTCCTAGATGTGTCATTGGCATATGTGTATGTGCAGGCACATGTATGTGTGGGTACACACAAACAATTTTTTAAAAAATTTCAGGTAGCTGTGTATGTATAGGTTCACACATGTATTTTGTAACTTTGTCATAGATTATGTGTGTATATAAATATATATACACATATATATGTTTTCAAACATGTTCTTCTTATCTTTCTCATAGGCAGACTTATATGTGCAGATATACGCACACATGTAATCTTTAGTTCTGTCATAAGGAGGCCTACATGTGCAGGTTGAAACACACATTTATTTCTTAATTATTTAATAAGTATCCCTAACTGTTCAGGTTTGCACACATGTATTTCTCAACTCAGTCTTAGGTAGGCTTATATGTGAAGGTTCACAAACTCACATTTCTTAGCTCTGGGATTGGTAGACCTGTACTTGCATGTTTACACAAATGCATTTCCTAGCACTGTCATAGGTAGGCCTATATGTTCACATTCACATGTATTCCCTGTTGTAGTAAGTTTTTTTTGGTCATCATTATACTTACAAACAACTATTAACCAAAAAATAAATAAAAAAATAAATTAACATAATACAAATGTTTATATATTAATACAAATAAAAAATCAATCTATATATTTAATTCAAATAATATATATATTAATAC
>PVIH01007566.1:35829-86010 GCA_004025045.1 Sigmodon hispidus
ATACAAATGTTTATATATTGACACAAACAAAAAATTAATCTATATGTCTGATTAAAATAATATATATTAATACAAAGTTAAATATATAATTGCCCTATTTTACACGTGTCTACCTCTGTCTAAAACATTTTACACATTAATATATATTAAATACATTGTCATTTCCATAATACAATTTCTACCTCTAATTATTTATAATAGTCATAACATTTGTTATACTATACACATAAGTTATTTTATATAAATCTGTTTAAATATATTTTTATATATAATAATATATAATTAAAATATTATTGTCATTTGATAAAAAATATATATTTTAATCAATTTTCCTAAAATTGTTATACTTAAAATTATTTATAAGAGCTATACACTCATTTTAAAATGCCTATTTTTACAATGTTAGCCCCACATTAGGCGCCATCTGTTGTAATAAGTTTTTTTTAGTCTATTTAGGTCTAAAAATTTATGACTTGACACACGTATAGCGTCAGTTTAAAATTTAATTTGTGTGTTCACGGCTTTTGTTTTTTTTAAAAAAATAAATTATATATTTATATATTTTATATTGTTTAACCCATATTTTAAACATATTATTAATTAATTTTTTTTAAATTAATTTATTTTTATAAATCTACTCACCACGTGGCTTACAGCCCGTGGCTCACTTAAATTTTTATATATAGTTTTTTTAAAAAACAAATAACAACTCATAAACTCTACTCTTTTTTTTTTACCTGACTGCCTCTAATTTTTTACCCACTTTTACAATGTCTTACATAAATCTAAACAATTATTTATTTATATCATACAAAAAACATTCCACCACAATTCCCTAGATCTATCTATCTATCTTTCTTTCTTTTTTTATCTTGTTTTGTTTTTGTTTGTTTGTTTTTATTTTTTTGAGACAAGGTTTCTCTGTGTAGCCCTGGCTGTTCTGGAAATCACTCTGTAGACCAGGCTGGCCTTAAACTCAGAGATATGCCTGTCTCTGCCTTCCAAGTGCTAAGATTAAAGGTCTGTGCCACCATTGTCTGGCTTCTTATGTCTTTCATAGGTATATATGTACAGCTTCACACACACATACATGTACTTCCTAGCTATGTTATAGGTAGGGCTATTTGTACAGATTCATGGTCATAAATTTTCTACCTCCTTTGTAGGTATGCCTATCAGTAAACATACATTTTCACACATATAATCTGGATTTCTGTCATACATAGATAAGTTCAGGTTCACAAACATCTATTTTATCATTCAGTACCAAGTATGTGAGTCTTCATACACATGGATTTCCTGGATTTCTCATAGGTAGAAATATATGTGCAGATTCACACACATACACACATATGGATGCATTTTCCAGCTTGGTCAGAGGTAGATATATGTTTTCAGGTTCACATACATCAGTTTATTTTATCTGTTCTAAATAACCAGGTATGAACAGGTTAACATATATGTATCTCATAACTTTATGAAAGGAATGCCTATATGTTAATATAGTGAATATTTTTAGCTATTATATGTACACCTATAAGTACAACTATATGCAAATGAATTTCATAGCTCTATCATAAATAAGTATGTGTGCACACACACACACACACACCACATATTGTAGATCTGTTGTATCCCTTGTTTTTATTGAGAGGCACATGTGTTCCAGTTCATTAGAAATACTTCCTAGCTATGCCATAGTAGATTTGTATGTACAGCTTCACTTGCATGTATTTACTATTTCTATCATAGGTGGGTGTTCAAGAGTAGGTTCAAACATACATCCATTATAGATAAGTGTCTGAGCCATTGTCAAGAGCTATTGTGGAACAGAATACAAATACAGCTTATAGAAATAGATAATTCAAAATTCAAGGCACCAGAGAAGTTTCTCAGCTGGAGTAATCTGTCAGGAAAGGCCACTGACTCTGAATACTGTTGGTTCCATCTATAATTTTTGTGAAATAACAGCTATGATAATCTCCTCATGGCCATGCATTTTGCCTTTTTATAAAAGGCATATATATAATCTCATGATTGCATTTTAATCTTATGGGCATACACATATTCAGGACAGATGATTACTCATTAGCTGTATGTTGTTATATAGAAATTATACTAGGACATGCTTCACAAGTAGATCTATTGTCCCTCAAGACTGTAGACACTGAAAGCCTGTTTTGTTCCTTTTACTCAGACTAACACAGAAAATAACCTCTTCTCATTCTAATACAAATTGCACACATTTCGCTCATTTTTACCTCAGTACAAGTTCAAACTAGACTTTGTAAATAGATTATAAGTTGAAAACTTTACAGTTATGCACAAGGTCAGAGTCACAGGTGTTTATCAAAATTACAAATACAAAGCACCCAATTTTTTACTTGCCATGTTTACTAAAAATAGACCTATGTCTCAAAGTTTGTCTCATTTGGGCACTATGGCCTGCCTTTCCACTCAATCCCATTTTGTATTCTACTAGCCATTTTATATTATAAAAATAAAGTTTAGTCTCACATTCCTGGCAGGGGCTTGCCCAGTTCCAAGAAAAAATAAGCTAAGCACTATCTAAGGACATCTGGAAAATCCAACCCTAAGGCAATAAAATGGGCACCCCACCCAGGTAGGGTTCAGAAATGTTAAGCAGTAAAAAGTCATTAAGCATGAGACAATTGGCAGCACACTTGCAACCTTGACCCCAAGAAAAGCTGCCTTGTGGTTTTTGCCTTTAAAAATGCTTGTGTATTTTGGGGTGAGCATCTCTTCCTTGCCTTGCTATATCAGGTGCAGGGAACAAGCTCCCTGCCTGGTTTGTATCACACTAACAATAAACCTTGCTGTTGAATTTCAGATATCTCTGTCTTCTGTAGTCTCTCTAGGGGTTGAGCTTTGGACAGAACAGGGCCAAAGGTCATGCTAAAGATAAATTTAGTCTTCTAGGCCCAAGGACATTCTCCAGATAAGAGCAGGTAGAAAGTTTTTTTGAGTCCTGTGTTGTTGAGCTTTGGAAAAAGCTGCCAGGCTATTCCATAATATACTGCACCACTGACTGGTCAGGAAGTCCTCCCAACACATATGGCAGGAAGGATGTTGGCAGACAGGCAGAAATGGTATTGGAGAAATAGCTGAGATCTAAACCCTGAAACACAGGCAAAAAGAGACATTCAACCAGGCATGGACTTTTGAAAGATCAAAGCCCACCTCTCGTGACAAATTTCCTCCAACAAGGTCACATCTCCTAATTCTTCTAATCCTCAAAACCATTCTATTCTCGGGTGACTAACAGAGCCATTTTCATTCAAACCACCACAGCTACCACGTGGCATCCTATTTGTGTTCCTTCCATGTTCAAGTGCTGCTATATGGCAGCCTTGAGTATGCCTTTTTGCATCCCTGCTGGGTCCCAGTACCTTACCATAGCAGCAGCAGCAGCACGCCTGTTTGCATGCCTGCCTGCCCTCTATCAGTGCCACCACATGGAGGCACAGGTAAGCTTGTTTGTAAGTGGGCCATCTCCAAGTCCAAGTACCACTGGGTGGCAGCATGGACTCAACCATTTGAACGCTGACCATTTCCCAGTCCTACTGCATGGTAGAGTTGGGCATGCCTGTTTGCATACCTGATGTGTCCCAGGGCTTTCCACCTGGTAGACTGTGCATATTTGTTTACAAGTGTGCTGTGTTTGAAAGCCACAACATGGCTGTGCTAGATCATCTGTTCTCATACAATCTGTGTTCCCACACTTCTACATAGTGGTTTGTGCATGTCTATTTTCATGCCTTCCTTGTCCTAAACATAACTGTTTGCACACTTGCTATGTCCCAGCATTGTGTCTGCCTTGTCTTAGCACTATTACAAGCCATCATCACAGGAACATCTGTTTGGATACTTGCCATGAACCAGCACTCCCACTTGGCAGCATGTATTCACCTGTTTCCACAAGAGTCATGTTTCAGCACCATCACATTACTATATGGGAAAGCTTCTTCATAATTGTGTCATGCTTCAGTATCACTAAGTGGTGGCATGGGCTTGCCTGTTCTCATTGCTGCAAAGTCCCAGAACTGCCATGTGGCATGTCTGCGCATGCCTGTCTGCACATTTGCTGCGTCTCAGTGTCATCTGGTGGTGGCCTGGGCACACTTGTTTGTACTCATGTTGTGTTCCAGAGCCACAACTTGGCATGTAGGCATGCCTGTTTGCACCTATGCTGTTTCCAAGCCCAGACACTTGGCAGCATAAGCATGCCTATTTGCATACCTACCATACCTCCTATGTGGCAGCACTTAGATGTTACACTGCCAAGTGGTAGCCTGGGTTTTCCTGCTTCCAATTGTGCTGTACCCCAGTGCCATCAAATCAAGGACTGAGACTGCTAGTCCACATTCCTATCATGTACCAGGGTTACTATGGAAGAGCATGGAGTAGGCTGTTCACACACATTCCCTATCTTTGGACCACAACATAGTAGCTTCGGTACACCTATATGTCCTACCACCATGACCAGGCAGTGCAAGAACATGTATTTGCACACCTACTATGCCCTCAGGACCATCACATGTCATCCTGGGCTCAGTTTACACATGCCTGTTCACGTGCCTGCTATTTCCCAGTCCCACCACATGGAGGCTCAGGCATCCTTGTTCACACTACTGCTATGCCAGAGCATCATGATGTGGTAGCATAGAAACACATGTTTGCATGCCTGTCATGTCCCAGCATTGTCATGTGACAGCCAGGGAATGTATGTTCACAACTGTATCATATCTCAGTGCCACCACATGGGCAGCCTCTTCATAGTTTACTGTGTTCCAGTACCATCACATGGTACCAATATGCACACCTTTTTTGCATCCATGCCATTTTCCAGCAGAGCCAGGCAGTGTTGGTATACCTGTTTGCATGCCTACCATGTCCCAGCATAGCATGTGGTAGTCTTGACACACCTGTTTGCACAGCTGATTTGTCCCAGTACCATCACATGGTGACCTGGGCCTTCCTGTTCTTAACATATAAACTGTGTCACAGCACTGCAATATGATGGTGTAGGCATGACTCTTCACTTGCCTTACATGTGCCAGTGGCATCATGTAGCACTTTGGTCATTGCTGTTTGCATGTATGCTGTATCTTGGAACCACGACATGGCAGTGTGGGCACTACTTTTACACATCTGCAGAGTTCCAATATTGCCAGCTGGTTACCTAGGCATGTCTATTTGCACACTTTCTGTGTCCCAGGCTGCCAAATGAGAGCTTTGACTCACCTTTTTATATGTGTACTGTATCCCAAGCACCCTTTGTGATAGCATGGGCTTGCTCGATCACTCAAAGTCATGTCTCAGCATAGTGACATGATAGCAGAGGCTTGTATGTTCACAGGTCTGCCATGTTTCAACAATGCCTCTTGGTATTCTGGGCATGACTATTTGCAATTGTACCAAGTTACTGTTGGCAGCTGTGTCATGTCCCAGAGCCACCACTTGGTGCTACAGCCAATCCCATCCCTGCTGTGTCCCCTTGCTGTTACGTGGTAACCTGCCTATGACCTTTCACATGCTTGTCAAGTTCCAGTGCTGCCATTGGTGACAAGGGTAAGCCTGTTTACACACACACCATGTTCAGTGCCACAACATAGTTACCTGCTCATGCTTTTTCAAACACCTGTCATGTCCTGGAACCAACAAATGAACGTGAGGTCATGCCTGTTAGCAGCTGTGCAATGTCCCCAGTGCTTCCACAATGGTGGCATGAGCTAATCTGTTTGCACACATGCCATGTCCCAGTGCCACCACATGGTGGCATGTGCATGCCTGTTTACATGCCTGCCATGTCTTACAGTAGTCACAAGGCAGCCTGGACAAAGCTATTTGCATGTCTGCTTTATGTTTGCACCAGGGCCTGGTGATTGGGCTTCCCTGTTTGAATTCATTCTGTGTTCTAGTTCCAACATGTGGTGGCCTGTAAATGCCTGCTTGCATGGCTGCTGTGTCCCAGCATCACTCTGTGACAGCACAGATTCTGCTGTGAGGCAGTATGGGCAAGCCTGTTTGCAGCTGTGCCACGTTCCAGTGCTGCCAGGTTGAGGGACCGACTTGCCTGCTCACAAGCTTGCCATGTCCCAGTGTAGTCACAGGTGAAACAAGCTCACGTGTTTGCACCAATACTATGTCCCAGTACCACCAAATGGCAGCTTGAGACCACCTCTTGACAATTGTACTAAATTCAAGTTTTTCCATAAGATGGCCTCAATATGTCTGCTTGCACACCTGTTCTGTCCTAGCACTATCATGTGGTGGCCTGGGCACATGGTTGCACACATGTTTTGCCCTGATGCTGCCACACAGCACGCTGGACATGTCTATTTGTATGTCTAAAGTGTCCCTGTGCCCGACATAGTGGCTTGAGCATGCATGCTGTTACACTCGCCATTTGCCAGTATCACAACCTAGCACTTACGATATTCTGTGCAATCCCCTGCCATGTTCTGGAGAGGATACACTGTTGTGCCCACATGTCTGTTCCTATGCCTGCCATTTCACAGCACCACCACTTGGTGGCTAGGGCCTATCTGTTTGTAAACTTGCTGCTTCCAGCACCAGCTATAGTTCAGAGACTGCAGTGCTTGCCTAGAATTTGCAGGGACCCAGGCTCCATCTCCAGCATTCACTTCTTTTTCTAAGGGAAAGAGAAGGGAAATGAAGGGAAAAATGAATAGAAGGAAAAAGAAAGAGGGGAAGAGAGAAGAAAAGGAAGTCATAAAGGGAAAGAAGATAAAAAAGAAAAAGAAAGGAAATGCCAATGAAATCAACACATAAACTTTCTTTAGGGTTTTTTTTTTTTCTTGTGTGTGTGTTTCTGTTTCTCTCTCTCTCTTTCTGTTTTTGTTGTTTGTTTGCTTTGATATTGTGTGTGTGTGTGTGTGTGTGTGTGTGTGTGTATGTGTTGTATTTGTTTGTTTTTGAGACAAAGTTGAACTGCGAAGCCAGGACTCGCTTGGAACTTGTTATAAATACCAGTCTGTGATGAATTCAAAGATCCACCTGCTTCTGCTTCCTGAAAGCAGTACTTCCCTGTATTATTTGATCCATAATTGTTTTTTATAAAAAATTTCACAGGTGAAATTTTGGTGAAAAGGCTGCTTCCCTTTCCCCACCCCACGTTTAATAAGCCCTTACATATTTATAAAAATAGCACTATATGCATCCTGAACATAGTAGAACATGTCTCTAAACCTTGTAGTAAGGAGATAAGGCAGAAGAATTTCATGCTGGGCTACATAGTGAGACCTCAGTTTGAAAGATAACACACACACACACACACACACACACACACACACACACACAACCCTTATGTTGTATATTGTTCTAGCTACCAAAATGGTGAACTAAAAATTACTAGGTCCTTTTGAACATGTGGCTAATATATTATGAGGAGACAGGCAATAAATAAATGTTTTCAGATTATAACATATATAAAGGATGTAACTCAATAATTGAGTAATGAATGTCTTCTGAAAGAAATGGTAGTTAATCTGGATAGTTTATGTCAACCTGACACAAGCTAGAGTCATCAGAAAAGAGGGACCTCCAATTGAGAAAATGCCTCCATAGAATCAGGTTGTAGGCAAGCCTGGAGGGCATTTTTCTAATTGGTGATTGATACAGGAGGGCCTGTCCCATTGTGGGTGTGGTCATGCCTGGGCTTGTAGTTCTGGGTTCTATAAGAAAATAGGCTATGTAAGCAATAAGGAGCTAGCCTGTAAGTAACAACTCCTCCATGGCCTCAGCTCCTGCCTTTAGGTTCCTTCCCTGCTTGAGTTCCTATCCTGGTTTTCTTCAGCCATGAACAATGATTTGAAATTGTAAGCTGAATAAACTCTTTCTGCTCCAAGTTGATTTTGGTCATGGTATTTCAACACAGCAGAGTAACCTAAGGAGGACACTACTAAAATCTAAAACCTCTTTAATTTTCAACAACAGAAGGGACTAAAATGTAACAATACAAAAACACTACACCCCTGAAAATGGCACTTATTTTCAACTTTAAAATAAAAATGTGCTAAATTGTTCACTCACATATGAGATACTTAATTGATACCCATTTTATTCTCAATTAGATACTATAGAAGCTTATTACTTTATAACTTTTATAGTCCTTTCTGACTGAAGATGCCATATGCACATTCTAGTGAACTCCTAGAATAGTGATAACATAGAAGGCACACTCAACAACTGTAAAATATGAGCCACATCAAAAGCAAAGTACTTACTGCATCTTCCGTATCAATGTCTAAGTATGTTTTCAGGTTTAGTCTTATTCTCTAGCCATTTGTGCTGTGTATTTTATTATACAGAATTCTCAGACTTTTGTATGTGTCATTATAGTTTTTGTATTCTTTGGAGTAGTTTGTTGCCATAGAAGTCTGTGGGTACTCTTTGTAGTACATACTTTTTTCTACTCTTTTGCTTTTTTTGGATCTTTGCTCTTTGGGGGACCTTCCACCCAGCTCCCAAATAACTCACACATGGATGCTTATTCTTACTTATAAATGCCCTGACTTAGGTTGGCTTGTTTCTAGCCCGTTTTTCTTAAATTATCTTCTCTATCTTTTGCCTCTGGGCATTTACCTTTCTATATTTATTTTTTTACTTCTTACTTCCTGGCTGGCTGGGTGACTAGCCCCTTCTCTTCTCCTCTTTTTGCTCCTTGATCTGTTTTGTTTCCTTCTATTTCTTCTCTCTACCCGCCAGCTCCACCTATTCTTTCTTCTGCCTTACTATTGGCCATTTAGTTCTTTATTAGACCAATCAGGCCTTTTAGGCAGGCAAAGTAACACAGCTTCATAGAATTAAACAAATGCAACATAAAAGAATGCAGTACATCTTTGCATCATTAAGCAAATGTTGCACACCATAAACAAATGTAATACATTTTAAAATGATATTACATAACACCCTTCTAAATGTAGATGTAAAACACACAGTACATATTGGACACAGTATCTTTGAATATACATCATTTGCCACCAGAATCATCTACCCCTAGGCAGAAGACAATATGGTGTGTTAAAGTGCTGGGCTTAATTCAAAAATAAACTCATATAAGCCACAGCCATGCAATGACAAAAATCATTGGTGAACATAGCTTCTCCAACAAATGGTGCTGGGAAACTGGGTACTCACACATCAAAAACTGAAACAGATTCTTAGCCTCAACCTTAAAAAAAAAAAATCACCTGAAATGGATTAAAGATCTTAACATAAAACCTGAAATTTTGAACTAGTAGAAGAAGACATAAAAGAACCCACAAAGATGTAAGAATAAATGAACTTCTGAATAAGCCTCTAACATGTCAGGAAATAAAGGCAAGAATTCACAAATGTGATTGTAAAGGACTGAAAAGCTCTGCCCAGCCAAGTGTAGAGCAATCGTAATGAAGAAGTTATAGAAGAATGGTAGAAACTCTAAACTGGGAGAAACTGCCAGCTGCTTCCCCAATATCTTTGTAGCTAAAGAATGCAAGAAATACTGTTGAATACCAAAATAATAGTAATCTATGAACAAATGACTTGATAGTTTTCAAGGGAAATACAGATGGCCAATAAACACTTGAAAAAAAATGTTCAATGTCCTTAGCCAAATCAATACCACTCTGAGATTCTAGTTCATCCATCAGAATGGCTATCAAAGGAATACCATCTGGGCAGATCCTCCAGGGACCCAGTCTTTCTGTTTAACCTTATTTCTTTGTGTCAGCTACCAAGAACCAGAGGCACTCTATACCTGGGAACTGGAACTGGCTGTCATCCCCCGACCCCCAAATCAGATTGGTGATCTTCACTTTCCTTCCTGCCCTCCATTTCTAGCTTTCCATTCTGATCTGAGCCCAGTAGCAGATTACCTGCAGGGGCCTTTCTCCTTTGACTGTATTCTCTGGAAAGTCTGCAGATTTTTAGGACCTGTCCTTCCTCCCTCATTTGTGTCAGTCTCCAATACTGGGCAGCACTGTCTACCTGGGTGTTAGTCTGGGAATCAGATAGGTAATCTTCACTTTCCTTACTGTCCTCCATTTTCAATTGTCCGGTCTCTATCCCTAACCCTATTAACAGACCACTTTTCTGGAACTGTTCTCCCTCTCTGCCTCTACTCTCTGGGGACTCCATCTAACCTCATAGCAGACCCAGTTTTCCTCCTTCTCCTGGACCCTTTCAGCCACCCTCTCCAAGCCCATCTTTATTCCTTTGTCTCAGTTCTCAATACCTAGAAACACATTCTATAAAGGACTGCCAGTGGCCACACCTGGCAGGAACTCAGAAAAGCTACCTACCAGGTAACCCACAGCCACCACACTTTCCTAAGATCACAAGAGGTCAAAACAAAGCGAAGAAAGGAACACTTGTCTGACAAAGACAAGAACAGATATTAACAGCCAGAACTACAAATATCTCAAGCATAGATGTCTAGACAGAGCAAAAAAGTACAATAATATCCAGGATGCTATGTCTCAATAAGAACCCAGAAACACAGAAAAGTATGCCTTGAAAAATATAATATAGAGAAAGCACAAGACAACAATTTCAAAGTAGTTATTATGCATATATCCAAGGAGCTCAAAGAAGATATAAATACTCCATTAATGAGGTCTATGAAAACACAGAGTGGAATTAAGTGATAAAAAAGTTCAAACCATGATAGATGAAATAAAACTAATAAAGATAACCCAAACTAAGAAACTAAAGCAAAAACAGAAGCAAGGAATTAAGAAATTCAAACAGGAAACTAAGAGGTAAGACTCACCAATAGAATAGAAGAAAAAGAAGAAAGAAACTGAGACATTGAAGGAAAGATTAAAAAAAATGGATACAAAAGACAAGATAAAATGAATGGATAGAAGACTATGGGGGCCTCAAGCATCCAGGAAATCTGAAACACTATGAAATGACCATATTTCTGGATAATAAGACTAGAAAAAAAGAGAAGAAACCCATGTCAGAGGAACATAAAATATTTTCAGTAAGCTCATAAAGTAAAATTTACCAAGCTTAAAGGAAGTATCAAGGTACAAGAAGCTTACAGAATAAGAAATAGACTGAAGCAGAAAAGAAATTTCCCATGATTTGTAATAATAAAAATACTAAATGTGCAGGGCAAAGAAAGAATAGTAAAAGTTGCAAGGGAAAAAAATAAACATACAATGGCAGTTCTATTACAAAAACACATAGTAAGGCAGATGGAAGACAACCACAGCCCCCACCTGGGCCCTCATGGTCTAGGCTGGTTGAAGACATTCACAAGTCTGCCTGGCATCTTTCAGTGCCAGGGAAGTTAGTGTTAGTGTGGGCGTGGCTGCGTGCTGCAACGTCTGCTCCTGCAGAGGTGCTCTGATGGGGCAAGCCTCGCCATGCCTGGGGTGTGTCTGCATGGTCACCCTTTATAGAGCCCCAACCACGTGGCAGACACTCTTTCTCCTCTGCTCCTCTCTCTCCTTTTCTCTTTCGCTCTCTCTTTCTCCTCCTCCTCCCCCACCCGTTCCTTCAATAAACTTAATATGGCTCCTTGGTAGCGTTCTACCATGTTTTATCCTTCCACGTGCAAAATACTAACGGTTAGGTGTCATTATAATGGACAAATAAGTGGTGAGAAACAAGAGAGAAAGGGAAGTAGACGGGTTCATGTGCTGCGGAAAGAGGCAGAACACAAAACAGTGAACATTTAGAATGGGCTGATGTGTGTGGCTTGCTTGCCTCCTGGGACTATGGTGATATCTGGTCCCAGGTAGCTGCCATGGGACATGTCTGGGTCTGTGTTCCTACCTCAGCCGTTGTTTGTGGCAATCTCCACTTAAGGCTGTGCAGAAGCCCGGGGTCTGGGCCTTTACCTGAGACCACACTGGTGTCTGACGTTCATGCTGCAGTCAGGGTCATGTCAATCTGAGTGGCCTATGTTGCCACCTGGTGCCATGGTGACGTCTGGATCCAGACTGCTACCGAGGGCCATGTCCGAGTTCATGGTTCTACTGTAGCCAGGGTCTGTGCTCATGTTCATGGCCTATATTTCCACCGAAGGCTCAGTGGGTTGCTGGGGGGCTTGAGATGCTACCTGAGGCCATGTTGGTGTCTAAGAGGCATTTTGATCTGAGAATCCTGCTCTGCCACCAGAAGCCATAGTGACATCTGGGTCTGCGCTGCTGCTGCTGATGCAGAACACATCTGGGCTCGTGGCTCTAGAGCAGCCAGGGTCTGTGTTGATGTCACTGAAGTCTGAATGGCTGCCCAGGGTCTGGACAGCCACCTGAGTCTGTGTTGATGACTGATAGTCAAGCTGTCACTAAGGCCAGGCTGATCTGAGTGGCCTGTGCTGCCACAGCTGGGTCTTTCTTACTTGCTTCTCCAACATCTCTTCATTTGTCTTAGTAGCATTGGATCTGAGGTATGTCACGAAGTATACCCTTTTGTCTACTTAGGGTTGTTTTGCACATGTTCATTGCAATGAGTTGTTGGTCTGGTTCAAGGCCTCTGGCTCCCGGTAAACTATCCATACTGAACCCTCACAAAACCTCCTCTTGTGGGGCTGGAGAGATGGCTCAGCAGTTAAGAGTATTGGATGTTCTTTCAGAGGTCCTGAGTTCAATTCCTAGCAACCATATGGTGGCTCACAACCATTTATAATGAGATCTGGTACACTCTTCTGGCCTGCAGGCAGACATACAAGCAGAATATTGTATACATAATAAAAAAATAAATCTAAAACAAAACAAACAAACAAAAAACTTCTCTTGAATATCCTGCTGTGTCATAGAGATTCTGTGCCTATAGTTACAGAAGACTAGATTCTTCATTCACTCCAGTAGGTCATAGATGGGATAGATGTTGGGGTAGGCCAACTCAAAGCCCTAGATGTGGGTCTGGATGGTAGCTAATTTGATCACTCCAGGCCTCTAGGCCTGTACCCCTCAGGTGAAGGAAGAAGCCAGCTCTTCTACCCTCTTGCCACATAGGACACTTTCCTGAGTGTGGAGTCAGTTTTCCCATAAGGGGGAGGACCTGTTCTTCTATGGCCAATGAGGAGCAAGGCTACCTCTCTTAAGGTCATCAATGGGTGATATCAGCTCAGCAGAGCCCTTAGATTTCAACACATATGGTTCCTATGTTCCCCTGAGGTAACATGGGCCAAGGAAATCAATACAGATCCCAGCTGCAGCAGAACCATGAATGCAAACATGGCCCTTGGCAAAAGCTCTTGTCCTGGACAACACCATGGCCCTGGTGGTAGTATAGGCTGTCCAGATCAGTATGACCCTAATGGTACACAGCTTTTGGACATCAACATGGTCTCAAGTGGTTGACCAGATCCCAGGTATCTGCATGGCTCTGGGTGGTAACAAGAGACACAGACACCAACTCAGACCCTTACAGGTGTAGAGCTAGGAACCTGGACATGCTCCTCAGCAGCAGCTTGTTTCCAGGAGCCATCTTGGCCCAGGATGACACCATAGATCACTTAGATTGTCATAATTCCCACAGTGGCACAGCCCTCAGACATCAACATAGCCCTAGGTGGTAGCCCAGACCTCAAGCATCTATGTGGTCTTTGGTAGCAACATAGGTTACAGACATCAGTACAGACCCTGGCTGCAGTAGGAGCAAGGATCCAGACATGATATCAGAAGCAGCTTGGTCCCAGATGGCACTATGGTCCTAGGAGGTAACATAGGTCACTCAAGTTGGCATGACACCTGCAGCAGCATGGCTCTCATACATCAGCATGGTTTCAGGTGGCAAACCAGATCCCAACTATATGCAATGCCCTCAGTGATAATAAGAACCACATATATCAACACAGGCTCTGGCTGATATGGTAGGGCCACAGACCCAGACATGGTTCTTGGCTTTAGCTCTGACCCAGACGTCATCATGCCCCTGGGTGACAGGGCAGGTCACTCAAGTTTGTATGGCCCCTACTGCAGCATGGCCCTCTGCTGTAGACTATTATTTTAATTATGTAAAGATATGTTACATTTGTTTACACTTCAGAATATTACTTTAATGGCTTAAAGGTGTACTACTTTGGTTGATGCTGCGTTTGCTTAAATGATGTAAGGGAGTGTGTTTAATTATATAAAGATAGGTTGCATCTGTTTCACCTTGCCTGCCTAAGGCACATGATTGGTGTAATAAGGAGCTGAGTGACAAATAGCTAGGCAAGAGAGGGATAGATGGGGATGCCAGGCAGAGAGAATAAATAGGAGGAGAAATCTAAGCTCAAGAGAAGAACATGGGAGAAGTATGGGGCAAGAAGCCAGGCAGATGGCAGCCAGCCAGCCAGCTAGGAGAAATGGAAAGTAGAATACACAGAAGTAAGAAAGGTACTAAGCTCTGAGGCAAAAGATAGACAAAAAGGAACAGGCTAACTGAAGTTAAAAAGAGCTAGCCAGAAGTGTGCTTATGATAAGCCAAGCATTCAAAATGAATAATAAGTCTCTATGTCATGATTTAGGAGTTTGTTGGTGACCCGAAAGAAAAAGACTAGTACAACTTTCAGGTTTCAATCTGGCCTCAGGAAGCAGCCCAGACCCAGGCATCAATATAGTCTTCAGTGACACTTTTGTTTCTTTTGTTTTTAATTAATATTTTTAAATTTTTCCTTTAAGGGGATGTTCTAGGGATGGGTGTATGTGGAGGGACTGGGAAATGAGTAGGATTGGGGTACATGATGTTACATTTCCAAAGAATCCACAAAAAAAAAATTGTGTGAAAGAATAAAATAAAAATAAAAGCCAAAAACATTTTTTATTATTAATTAAATTTATTCATTTGTTTTACATCTGAACTGTAATTTCCCCTTCCCCCTCTCCTCCTATTCTCTTTCCCAACTTCTCCCCTTATCCCCAATTCCCAATCCACTTCTCTGCTTCTGTTCAGAAAGTGGCATGGTCATGAACAAAGCATAACATATCAAGTTGAGATAGAAGCAAACTCTTCTGCCTGTACTATGGTGGGCAAGACAACCCAGGAAAAGGAATAGGTTCTTGGAAGCCAGACAAAGTGTTAGAGACAGGCCTGCTTCCACCACTAAGAGTTCCATAAGTAGATCATGCTAGATAACTGTCTATGTAGAGGACGTACATCAGTTTTATGCAGGCTCCCCAGCTGTTGGTCCAGAGTCTGAGCACAGGTTAGATTTTCTAAGGTTTACCTTATGATGACTTGGCCCTCCCTACCAGCCCCTTCCCTGTACATACAATCCTTTTTCCCTGCTCTCCAACAGAATTCCCTGAGCTTGGCCCAGTGTTTGGCTGTGGATCTCTGCATCCATTTCCATTAATCACTGGATGAAGGCTATGTGATGACAATTGAGGAAGTCACCAATGTGACAGATTGTTAGTTCAGGCTACATATCCACTATTGCTAGGAGTCTTAGTTGAGGTCATCCTTGTGGACTTGTGGGAGATTTCCTTGTACCAGTGTTCTACCTGACCACAAAATGTCCTGGACATCAAGATATCTATTTCATTACTCTTCCGCTCCACATACCCAACCCAATTCTTCATGTTTTCATTCACACTGGGCTATTGTGGTATGAACTTGTTGTGAAATATGTTTTAAATGAGGTTTATTTTGTGAGAATTATTTATAAAAAAAGAGAAGGTTTTAAGAAACGGTGAAGGGGTAAGGTTGTAGTGTGCTGGAGCGTTTTTAACGAAAGCTCTTTACTTATACGTCATACTTTTGAACTCTTGTGCTGCTAGTCGGAATTGTGAACTGTCTGGAAGCTGTGTCATTAGTCTGAAAACTTGTGTAACTGGTTTGGAACTCTTGTGAGAGGTCTCGGCCCTGTGTGAGAGAATGTTGGCTTTTTGTTTTGTTTTGTTTTGTTTTGGAGGTTTATTTTTGTAACTTTTTTTAGTTGATTATGTTTTGTTTGGCTTTAGTCTTTTGACGTGATCTGTTTATATGTATAGTTTTTGATTTTCGCTACACTGGGCCCCAGGAGGTCTCTTCTATTTTCCCTTCCCAGAGAAATCCATGAATCCCCATCCACCTTTGGTCTTTCCTTGTTACCTGGGTCTGTGGATTGTTGCATGGTTGTTCTTTATTTTACAGACAATATCCACTTACAAAAGAGTACATACTATGTTTGTCTTTTTGGGTCTGGTTCAACTCACTCAGGATGATTTTTTTTTTTTTAATTTCATCCATTAGCCTTCAAATTTCCTGATGTCATTTTTAAATAGCTGAATAATATTCCATTATGTAAATGTACTACATTTTCTTTAAATATTCTTCTGTTGAGGGATATCTAAGTTGTTTCCAGGTTCTAGTTGTTAGGAATAAAATTGCTAAGAACATAGTTAAGCAAGTGTCTTTGTGGAATGATTGAGCATTCTTTGTGTATAGCTGGGTCTTGAGGTAGATTTTCTGAGAAACATTCATATAAATTTCCAAAGCGTCTGTGCAAGTTTGCATCCCTATCTGCAGTGGAAGAGTGTTCCCCTTCCTCCACATTCTCTCCTCCATAGGTTGTCATTAGTGTTTTTGATTTTAGCCATTCTGATTGGTATAAAATGGAATCTTAGAGTTGTTTTTGATTTGCATTTCCCTGGTGGCTAAGAATATTGAGCAATTCTTTAAGTGTGTCATAAATTCTCTGTTTAGATCTTTACTCCATTTTAAAAATTAGATTATTATTATTTTTTTGGTGTCTAGTTTCTTGATTTCTTTATATATTTTGTAGGTCAGTCCTTTTCCAATTGTGGAGTTGATGAAGATCTTTTCAATTCTGTAGGCTGACATTTTGTCATATCGACAACGTCCTTTGTCTTATAGAAGCTTTTCTGTTTTATAAGTTTTATTAATTGTTGATCTCAGTTTCTGTGCTACTGGTGTTCTATTTAAGAAGTTTTCACATGTTAATGCATTTAAGCCTCTTTCCCACTTTCTCTTCTAACAGGTTCAAGGTTAGGGTTAGGGTTAGAATTTATGTTGAGGTCTTTGATCGAGTAATATATAGAGATATATTTACATTCTTCTACATGCTGATGTTTTCTTATTTCTATTGTATAATTTTTTTTTTTTTTTTTTTTTTTTTTTTTTTTTTTTTTTTTTTTTTTTTTTTTTTTTTTTTTTTTTTTTTTTTTTTTTTTTTTTTTTTTTTTTTTTTTTTTTTTTTTTTTTTTTTTTTTTTTTTTTTTTTTTTTTTTTTTTTTTTTTTTTTTTTTTTTTTTTTTTAAATCAGGTGTCCATAGGTGTGTGGATTTTTGTCAGGGTCTTCAATTCCATTCCATTGATCCATCTGTCTGTTTTTATTCCAATACTTCTGGGAGCCAAAGCCTAGCTTAGCCATTTTTCAGTTTTTAAGTTATCCTCTATTTCCCTTTGGTTATAGTTAGCTATTTGCCAGCAATTACGTGACTCACTCTAGATTGCCAGAAGGCCACACCCCCCATTGTTAAGCTAGACTATGAATTCAGGTGGTTTCCTTTGATCCTCCCAAACCACAGGTGACACTCTCCAGGCACTTAACTGATAACAGATAGATCTCCATACCAATTCTACCCTGTCTGCCAACCTTTTCCAAACCAGGCTTCACACTTTTTAACTGATCCTCCCCTTCTTCCAGGCTACATGCATTTTTTCCCACACTGAGATTCTATTTAAAAGCTGGCTGAAAAAACAAAGGAGAGAGCTTGAATGGAGTTTCATCTTGTTCTCAATTCCTTCTGTGTTCCTGTCTCATCTTCGTCTCAACCCGTTTTAGGTCTACATTGAAAACTCTGCTGGCTGGGGCATAATACCATGTTGTTTTTGTGACCATAGCTTTGTAGTAGAGCTTAAAATCAGGACTGATGATAAACTCTAGCAGCTCCTTTATTGTACAGGGTTGTTTTAGCTATTTTTTTTTTTTATTCATATGAAGTTGAGTATTGTTGAGAATTGTGTTGAACTCTTGATGGGGATTGCATTGAATCTATTGATTGCTTTTGGTAAGATGGCCATTTTGACTATGGTAATCTTACTAATTCATGGGCATGAGAGATATTTCCATCTTCTGATATCTTTTCCAATTTTTTTCTTTAAAGACTTGAAGTTCTTGTTATATAAGCTTTCCCCTTGTCTGGTTAATGTTACTCCAAGATATTTTATATTATTTGTCACTACTGTGATGCATGGTGCTTTCTGAATTCATTCTCAGCCAGCTTATCATCTGTATATTGAACGGCTACTGATTTTTTTTTTTCCGCATTAATCTTATATTCAACCACTTCACTGAAGATGTTTAATCAGCTGTAGGACTTCTGTGGTAGAATTTTTGGGGTTGTTTATGTACATCATAATATTATCTGTGAATAATGATACTCTGACTTACTCCTTTCAAATTTATATTACCTTGGTCTCCTTTTGTTGCTTTATTGCTCTAGCTATAACTTTGAGTACTATATTACATATATTCATAATTGAACCAGGACTTCAATTTTTCTTACAAATAAAGAGAGATAAGCAGTGAGATTTTATTGGTACCAATAGGTCCCATATTCCTTTGGTTATAAATTTTTTTCTGGATAGCCTTCCCTTCTGCTTTAGATGTCTAGATGTCCAAGCTCTTTTGGCTTCTTGAAGATGGGTGTTTATAGATTTCTGTAAAGACAAAAATAAAAACTTGTCCCAACTCTTGTGTTTTCTTTTTCAACTTAAAGAATTGTCATATGGGTGGATGAGCCATCGTTTCTTTTTATCATAAAGTTTCTCTGGTTCAGATCTAGTGTTTATTAATTTTGATGGTATGCATAGCTTTTCTTCACCTGTGGAAACAAAAGTGAAACCCTTTCCCCAATATAGGACATATCCTGGTTTCCATTCTGAGATCAACACATCTTTGAAATAGTCAGACTAGTTTATCTCAGTCCTTTTCTTCTATAGTCCAATGTGTTTCAGCAGTTGTTGATTCTTTTTTATTAGCATTGAAAAAATTCAAAGTTATTAAAACATTATGCAGTCCATTTTGGGTGATCTTTCTTACTCCTTTCTGCTTATTTAGCATATCTTTTAGAGTTCAGTTTAATCTCTCTGTGACTTCTTGCCCTGTAGGATTGTATGATATACCTGTAATATGTTTTGTATTATACTAAGCAAAAAATTGTTTCAATTTACTAGAGGCATATGTCGGCACAGTGTAAAGGTATTCCCATGATAGTCATAACTTTTAGCAAGTATGTATTTACAGAATCAACCTTTTCTGAACTCATACCAGTTACCCATTGAGCTCCTGAAAACATATTTATTGTATGACATTCATATCTTAATTTTCTTAATTTTGTAAAATAAAACACATATATCTGCCAGATTTCATTTCTTTTTTTTTTTTTTTAAACTTTTTTATTTATTTATTTGCCTTGGTGTTTGCCTGGAACTGGAACTATAGACAGTTGTGAGCTGCCATGTGGGTGCTGGGAATTGAACCTGGGTCCTCTGGAAGAGCAGACAGTACTCTTAACTGCTGAGCCGTCTCTCCAGCCCCGCCAGATTTTATTTCTATGTATACATTTAGGATTACTTTCTGCCAGCAATGGAGTTTGGCTATAAAAAGAACAGGTGGAACATCATTTTACAATTTCTTTGGCTTTTTGTCAAATAATGGAGAATTTTTTTTTTAACTTTTGCTGTTGATGTAATGTATTGTTTTTTAATAAAACTCTAAGGCCTCTGCCCATTTAATATTAATAATTTATTAATTTTATCATTTCCTTGTGCTAGAGGGCCTGGCAGATGCATATGGGATTGGATGTGTGTTATATAAAAGGTATAATTCCTATTCTTAATTATTTATTGTAACAGAATAAATAATAAAGTTAGTTCTGACTCATCTTTAAAAAAATCAGCAGTTTCAATGAGTAAAAAAGCTCTTTCTGCATACTGAAAGTCAGTGACTATGTTAAGAGGTGCTTCAAAATCTACTATTACCATCATAATAACATGAAATTCTGACTTTCGAATAAAATTATAAGGGCTTTAAGCAACTTTGCTTACATCTTCTGATTTTTAACCTGCCTTTCCTGATTTGTTTGCATCACTACAAAATGTAGAGGATCCAGAAATTTGTGCTTCCCCTACAACAAAAGAAGAATCCACTTAATTTTCTTTATAAATTCATTTTTTTTTTTGCTTTGAGAAAATCTGCTGTTAATCTTTTTCAAAAAATTACTGCAAGTTCTTTGCCAAGGTTCACTTTCTGCCCATAACTGGTCATTTGTAAAATTAGTTAATGGTACAATTTCTGCTGGGTTCCTTTCTGTCAATTGACAAAGTCTTAATTTTTTAAAAAAAAAATCGAATCAATTTTTTAAAATAAATGTCTTCAATTTTTTTACTGCGATACAAATATTCATTCCAATATAATATTTTCCCCTTGCACTAAAATTCTTGTAGAAGAATGCTTATAGTGTAATATAACCAGGATGCTATTAAAGTCTATATCTACATGATCTACATGTAGATCCTATAATTTCTTTTCACTAGATCCAATTCTCTCTCAGTTTCAGCTGACAATTTATTTGAACTATTTAAATCTTTGTTACCATTTAAGGTTTTGAACAAAGTATCTAATTCATGATTCTTTTTTTATCCCATAGTGCTTTGTAAAATGGAAATGTCTCCTAGCAATTTTTGGAAATCATTAAGAGTTTGCAAACTATCTCTCCTGATTTGCACATTTTGGGGTCTAATTTTTTGTTGACCTATTTTGTATTATAAATAATTAAAGGAATCTTTTCTTTGTATTCAGGAGCAATTTGTAATCTCCAAGTGAGCAGGTTTTTTAAAGTTATTCAAACATTTTTTTCTAATATATCTATATTTGAATCAGACAACAAGGTATCATCCATATAATGGTAAATGACAGATTTTGCAAATTTGTTACACTTCTAATGGATGTAGTAGAAAATATTGGCACAAAGTGGGGATATTTACCGTTTCCTGTATAAGAATCCTCCATTGAAATCTTTTATAGGCTGAGAATTATTAGAACTGGGCATGTAAAGGCAAATTTTTCTTTGTCCTGTTTTTGTAGAGATATTGTAAAGAAACAGTCTTTTTATTCAATAACTATAAAAGACAATTCTTTAGGTAATCAAAAAGGCAAAGGAATTCCAGAATGTAGAGGGCTCACTGGCTGAATTATCTTGTTTACCACTTTTAGACAATGTTACCATTCTCCATTTCCCTGACTTTGTTTTGATAACAAATACAGAAGAATACCAAAAACTGGTTGATTCTTCAATCTGATGAACATTTAAGTGCTCCTGTACCAGATGTTCTAAGGCCTGCAATTTCTCTTTTCTTAAAAGGCACTGCTGTACCCATATAGGCTTATCTGTTAACCATTTTAAAGGTAGTGCTGTGGGTGTCTTTGACAGATCAGCACTTGTTGTGCTTTGTTTTTGTGCAGCCTGAATGGTTGGTGGTTGTTTCTCACAATACCTTCTAATGTTTGCTCTAAAAATGTATTTTACTTTATAGTTCATTTTTGAGTTTGGAGGAATATTAATCTGACCATTGAATTGTTGTATTAAGTCCAGCCCCATAAATTATACAATGTTAGCCACAAATGGCTTTAATTTTCCTCTCTTTCCTTCTAGTTCTATACATTCAAGCCATCTTGCACTCTGTTTTACATCCCAATTACCTGAAATTGAACATTTACCTGATAAACAGACCAATTTGGTTGCAAACACTCTAGTGAAATTATTGTTACATTCACCTCTGTGTTCACCAAACCTTTAATGACAATATAATTTATTTGTAGTTCTAACTTTGGCCTTGGTTCATTTATAAAAGTTTGCCAAAATATTCATCTTATGCTTTTTTCTGAATTTTTTGTTATCTTTTCTATAGTTTTTCTATTGTCCAGAACAGTAGGGTTTTTTAGAATAGGCTCTAAGTTTTTAAAATTACTATGGGAAGGTGTTTCTTCCATGATGTCAGGGTAAGACTAAACTGGATTTGATGTGTTAGCTTTTGAAAGCCCTCTGGGCATTTGCTGAAGACAAAACATTTCCTGGTCTGCCCCTTATTGATCTGCATTATTAGTTCAATGCTTTCCTTTGCCAGAGCTTCTATATACTCCAGAAGAGAGACGTGTTCTATTGAGATTTTTCATATAAAGACATTGTTTCTGGGAATGCCTAATTAAATCTCTTCTTATGTGACCTTGCCTGCCATAATTGTAATATTTAATATTTTGATTTTTTTATACCTCTAGAAATAGCCTCTCTTACACAGTTACTATTACATTATAAGGTTTTAAATTAATTATAGTGAGTCCAATCCTCCAGGTGCTGACCTTTCTTTTAACAGTTTAATTATTCTTTTACATTGTGAGTTAGCATTTATAAAATTCAGAGATTCAATTATTATTTTCCTAGCTTCCAAATCTGATACTGTTCTTTTTATCACTATAGTTAATCTCTACAAAGGTCTGAAAAAGGTTCTTTGGGGTTTAATTACTTTTGTAAAGGATTCAGTTTTCTTTTCTATTTCTTCAATTTTATTCTACACATTCAAGGCTGCTATTCAGCATAAATCCAGGGTATGTTATTGTTATTGTGATTGCCTTTTTGCATCAGCATAATCTCCTTCCCCAAGAAACTGGTCTTGGGAGATTTCTATGCCTCTATCTCCACTTCTTGTTTTATTATCTTAGCCTCATCCTTCCACCATGTCTTCCAAAGTAAAAGCATCCCAGCCTCCATAACTGTAGTAATTATATCTGACAAGTCTTTTGGAATAATTCAGGTACATGTTGACCAGAAATTTAACATTTGTTTTACAAATGGAGAGCATACACCATAAGTGATAATTGCTTTTTTGACTCTCCTTAATTCTAACATTTGTGTGGGAGCCAAAGTAACTGCTATATAATTTTTTTTATTGCTGTACAGTTTTTATTTTATTTTTTGCATTTTCTTTAAAATGTTTACTAATGTTAGTGTTTAAAAGCCTTAGACTGTTCTTGTGTAATCTTATAAGACAATGTTGAGATTTTTTTTTTAACTCCTCTGTCAGGGTCTGAATATCTTTGTGTTCTTTATGAGGCTTTTCTAAGTCTTTCTTCTTGGCATTCTCATAAACTGGCTTTTAAAATTATAAGGCAGAAATAATCAAACAAATAATATTTATAATAAACAATATGATAAACATTATGGCAATAGTCTCATCTACATTATTTATCTTCTCCTTTACTGGTTCCAGTTTCAAAATATCTAGAGTAATATCAAGGAAAGACCAACCACCTACTATTATGCTTCTTGTTTCCATTTTTACTATGGGAAAAAGTTCTCTCTCTGCCTTAAACAAATTTCCCTTTTAAGAAAACCCACTTTAAACCTGTCAGAAAGGTTAAGATTAAAAACACTCGTGACAGCCTATGCTGGGGAGGATGTGGACCAAAGGGAACACTCTTCCATTGTTGGTGGGAGTGTAAGCTTGTTCAGCCACTCAGGAATGCACTATGATGGTTTCTCAGAAAACTGGGAATCAATCTCACCAAGGATCCAGCAATACCACTATTGGACATAGACGCTAAAGATGCACATTCATGCCCCAAAATCATTAGCTCAACTATGTTTATAGCAGCATTATTTGTAATAGCAAGAACCTGGAAACACCCTAGATGTCCCTAAACTGAAAAATGAATTAAAAAACTGTGGTACATCTACACAATGGAGTACTACTCAGCAGTAAGGAAAAACATGATATCCTAAAATTCACAGGCAAATGGATTGATTTGGAGAATATTCTCATGCACAAGGTATCACAAACCCAGAATGATAAGCAGAGGATGTACTCACTTATTAGTGGACTTTAAACAAAAAGCAAAGCACACCTAGCTTGCAAACCACAATCAATGAACATTCTGGGATCCGAAGCACCTTGGACTGGCACCTTGGAGCCCATTCTCTCTAGAGGAACACCTAACCCAGTCTTGAGTTTAGCATGAGAAAATTGGACTTCCCTGGAGTGAATGCTGAACTAATCCACCTAGGGACCTGTTGCTCTTTCTGGGGATGAGATGGGCAGATGTGGAGAAGAGAGACTGACCAGGAGGGAGTGGGAGGGGGAGGGGAAAGGAAGTTTGAACATGGGGAAACATGGATAAAAAATGAGACTTTGTCACTTTCGGGGTTGGTGAAAATTTTTTCCCATTTTGTAGGCTGTCATTTTCTTCTATTGACTGTGTCCTTGGCTTTACAGAAGCTTCTCAGTTTCAGGAGGTCCCACTTATTGATTGTTGTTCTTATTGTCTGTGCTACTAGTATTATATTTAGGAAGTGGTTACCTGTGTCAATGTGTTGGAGGGTATTTCCTATTTTCTTTTTTATCACGTTCAGTGTGGCTGGGTTTATGTTGAGATCTTTGAAGCAGGAGATATACTCACTCATTAGTGGATTTTAAACAAAAAAAGCTAAGCATGTCCAAGCTGCAAACTACAACCACTGAACAGCTTGGGATCTGAAACACCTTGGACTGGTATCTTGGAGCCCATTCCCTCCACAGGAACACTTGACCCAGTCTTGATGATGGGTTGAGGAAAGCAGATCTGCCTGGAGTGGATGCTGAACTAAGCCACCTTGAACCTTGAGACCTTCTGCCCTTGCTGGGGAGGAGATAAAGAGATGGGGAGAAGAGAGAGTGACTGGGAGGAGAGAGAGTGGGAAGGAAGTTTGAACAAAGGGATACATGGATTAAAAAAAATATGAATTTATTCATAATACAAAAATGAAAACCCCCTAAAAATGAGACTTTATTTTATAAAAATAAATCATAAATAGAAGATGACAAAGATAAGTATTGGTTCAGTAAAGTTATTAGAGGATTAAATTAACTCAAAAACACAATGATAGTTACAAGAATTAAAATATTTTGATTAACCAAAAAAAAAAAAACAACCCCAATTTACTCACCCAACTTGTTGCCAGTGACTATTTAGGATGACTGTGTGGTAGCAGCCCAAGGAAGGAGTCCAAAAAGAAATGACCACAGCCCACCAGGGAAAGGAGGCTGCTGTCTGTAAAACTTACCCACATGAATGTGGAGAAGTAACATGTGTGGCCGGCTCTGCCTAAGCCTAGAGGCTAATTCTGAACAGAAAGGATAGACAGCTGGCTATTACTCCGCTGGCTATGTGTTTCTCTGGCCTGCAAGTGGCTTTTTTTTTGTGAATTCATGCCCCCAAAGTTGAGTTTCAAATAATACACAAATTCTAGTTAGTATTTCATGAAAGCCCATGGCTAAATATTGGGGAAAATCTGGAATAACAGAGAGGAAACAGACCACAGTAAATTCTCCCCCAGCCAACTTCTCAGGCCAGTAAAGCTATCTTCAAGATTCCTCTGTATGGCTGGTAGCTCCTACAGAATACCTGAATGTCAGCCTCTTCTTCCTTAAATATCTTCTCTGCCCAGTTGTTTCACTCCCAGTTTTAACTTTGTATCATATTCTTAGGTTAGAATTAAAGGTGTGAGCTACTTCTGTTTGGTTGTTAAGCCTTGAACTCACAGAAATAGAGTAAAATCTCTGTCTCCTGAGTGACAGGATTAAAGGCATGTATTACTACTTTCTGACCTCCATGACTTGATTGTGGGTCATTCTGTTCTCTAATATTCCAGGCTGATTTTAATCAATATAAGATATATCACCACAGTATATAGGCTGGTTTTATTCACCAGTCTTTTCTATAATCCAGTGTTCTCAGCCATTTCCATTTGTTCATCAGCATTCAAAAAATTCGAAGTCAAATAATGACATAGAGAATTTTTATTCATATGAAAGCTTGGTCTTAGCTTAGATTTGTTTTTAACTAACTTGTTTTGACTTAAATAACCCATTTATTTTCATCTATATAGGCTTGTGAATTTTATTTGTTTTTCTCTTGAATGTCCTGCTTCCCTGTGTCCAGATGGTGACTACTACTTCCTTCTTCCTAAATCTCTTTATGTCCAGAAGTACCACCTAAACCTCCTGCCTAGATTTGGGCTATTTTTTTTAATTAAATCAATCAGAGTGATAAATCTTTACACAGTGTAACCAAATATCTTACAAAGGGGATATAATTGTATGATATTGTAATTTACATTTTTATTTTATTAATAGTTAATTGCATGAAGAATCTTTATTGGAAGCAGATTCATTCATCTCTCATAAAATACATTCTTATCATACTTCCCCTCCATCTATTCTTTCCAGATCCCTCAACCTCTCCTCTCCCCCAGATCTACTCTCCCTCTGTTCATTTTCAGAAAAGATCAGGTCTCCAAGAGATGACAGCCACATATGACAAAACAAGATGCAGTGAGACAGAAAAAGTCTTCATACTGAGGATGACAAGGCAATCCCATAGAAGGAAAAGAGTCCCAAGATCAGGCAAAAGTGTCAGAGACACACCTGCTTCCACCCAGCTAATCGCTGTAACATATTTGCAGAGGTCCTGGTACATACATATACAGTCCAAATGGTTGCTGCTTTCATCTCTGTGAGTCCATACATGCCTGGCTCAGTTAATGTGGTGAGCCAAGTTTTTTAGTATTTTCCATTCTCTCAACTCCTATAAGCTTTCTTTCCACTCTTTCACAGGTCTTCAAGCTCCAAAGGAAAAGAAGCAATAGAGATTTTCAATTTAGAATTTCTCTTTGCATAATGTCTAATCATGGGTCTGTTCACCTACCCCACCCCCCATATGCTATCACAGGAAGTTTTTCTGATGACACCAATTTATGAGTACAGCAAATTTCCAATAGAAATAATTTTATTGATTTCTTTTGCCAATTGTGTTTTATTATACCATAGGTCTCTGGACTATTCACTCTCAGTCCTGGCTATTCAGGCAGTATGTGGGCTCCCTCGTGTGGAATAAGCCTAAAGTTAACAGTATTGGTTAGTCGCTCCCATTCATTCTGGGCCATCATTGCCCCAGCACATCTTATAAGCAGAACAGTTTGTGGGTCAAGGGTTTTGTGGTTGGTGTCCACTTATCTTTCCATAGCTCACAGAGTACCTTCTTGCATCAAAGAGACTAGAATGTGGGAATTAAAGCTCCATGTGTGTACCAGCTTGGTCCTTTAATATACAATAAGCTGTGTTGAAGTTGTCATCAGCAATGGTGCTTCACTGTCAGTTTTCAGAGAGTGAGTTCATGTTCTAGCATCAGCCTGGGTTGTTTAGTAATCTCCTGAGGACCCTCTAGGTAACCACCTAGCAAAATGAATACCAGTCCCAGCCCTAAAAGACTTGCCTGGCTACAAATTTCCTCTATTTCACTTGCCTTTCTCTTTACTCATCCCCAGCACTCTTCTTCCCCAATTTGATCTCTCTCATTTGTGTCATTTGTGTCCCCTCCTTGCCCCTTATCTACTCACAAAATCTATTCTACCAACATTTAATAGATAGGACTTCATGAAACTAAAAAGCTTTTGTAAGAAGAACACTGTCTTACAAAGATGCAGCTTACAAAATGGAAAAAGATTTCCACCAACTATGCATCAGATTAGAGGACTAATATTCAAATTATAAAGAACTCAAGTAACTAGGTATCAAAAAAAACCCCCCAAAAATCCAACTAAATATGGGGTATTGATCTAAACAGAGACTTTTCAACAGAGAAATCTTAAATTGCTGAGAATCACTTAAAGAAATGTCCAACATCTTCAACTATCAGGGAAATGCAAATCAAAACTCTTTTGAGACTCTATCTTACACCTATCAGAATGGTTAAGATCAAAAACATAAGTGACAGCTTATGCTGATGAGGATGTGAAACAAAGAGAATGCTTCTCTATTGCTGGTGGGAATGCAAACTTGTAGTCACCATGGAAATCAATATGGAGGTTCCTCAGAAAATTGGGAATTAATCTGCCTCAAGACCCAGCTATACCATTCCTGGGCATATAACCAAAGAATGCTCCATCATGGCACAAGGACACTAGTTCTGCTTTGTTAATAGCAGCTTTATTTGTTGTAGCCAGAATCTGGAAACAACTGAGACATCCACCAAACAAACAATGGGTAAAGAAAATGTACATTTACATAATACAATATTACTACAATGTTAGAAGAAATGACCTTATAATATTTGCAGGCAAATGGATGCAACAACAACAACAACAACAACAAAAACATCCTGGGTGAGGTAACCCAGACCCAGAAAGACAAATATGGTATGTACTTACTTATAAGTGGATTTTAGTTGTAAGTAAATGATAATAAAGCCACAGACCCAGAGATGTTAGGTAAAGTGAAAGACTCTATGGGAGATGAATGTACCTCCCTGGGGAGGGCATAAAGGATTTTTAAAAATTATTTGTTCATAATGTGTCTGACTCTTAGATTTATTTTTACTTCTAGCTATAGTGTTATAGGAGTTCCTTGCATACTGTAGATGAGTGTAGTCAGAATCCTAATTAGTTTGAATAATTAAAGTCTGGAGCCAAATACAGGAGTGAATGCTGAAAGATCAGAGAGACAAAAGAGAGCCAGACACTAGATAGACTTCTTACCTCGACTGAACCCTCAGGCCAAAGGGGGCCAAGTTTCTTTTGCCTCCTCCTTAATATTTTTCTCTCTGTCCAGCCATATCACTTCCTGTCTCCACCTCCCAAGTGCTGGAATTAAAGCGTGAGACTCCACCACTTGTCTCTATTTCTCTTTTAGTCGGGATGATCTTGTGTAGCCCAGGGTGGCCTTGAACTCCTGAAGTGCTTCTTTCTCCTTCCAAATTCTGGGATTAGAGGTGTGGTCCACTACAGCCTGGCCTCTATGGCTAGCTAGTGGCTAACTCTTACCTGTAATCTTCAGGCGAGTTTAATTTGTTAGAGAACAATCAAAATATCGCCATAGATGAGAGTGCTGTGGCATATATTATATATACATAAATATTTCCTTTATAGCTCTAGCTTGATCATTTTCTTAACAGCATTGATATAGTAATCATGTTTTAAATAGGTAGTTTAAGGATATAAATCTTGGCCTAGGTAAATGCCCCAGAAACAGAAAGTCTGTGCTACTCTTTTGAAAGACCAAAGTTTAGTTCCCAGCATCCATATGGAGCTTCTTATAATTACCTGTAACTATACTTTCAGTATCTTTGATGACTTCTGGCTTCTGTGGATGCTGCATAAATATGCACATCTCAATATATATCCTCAACATACATCCATATAACCAGATAGTAAAACAATAACCCTTTAAGTAAAATAATATAAATCTTATTTTGTATATATTTATTACATGTTCATACTTTATTATTGAGATTAATTTTTTATCACTAGAGTATGTTACTTGAGAATAAGGCTTTTCGCCTTCTAGCTTTAACACTGAATTGGTATTTTTAACTTTAATCTCTAGCTTCATTTCTTTTTTGCTAAAAAACAGATATTCTCTCTTGGCTTTTCACCTTCTTGTGATGGACATTATAATGCATAATTATAATGAAAGGAATGAAAGATATACTCATTTATTCCTAATTCCTACAAGTATACATCTCAGGGCTTCTTGGATTGCTACCCTTGAAGACCTCTCAAACCCCATGTTAGAGTCCATTTTTTGGTTGATCACTTCCTTGACAATTGTGACACTATTTCATGTGCTTCCAGGGTTGTCATTATTGCAACTTGCAGGGTTCACATCTGGGTAAGAATAATGATTATTTTTCTCCTTTAGTAGTTTGCATAGCACCTTCTAATATTATGAAATTTAGTCAATAGGGACAAAGCTTCTAGATCAAGAACAGTTTGATTTCTCTGTGTTCTATGACTTGAGTGAATAGCATCTTACCTTCAAATTCTGTAGGGTAGCAAAGCACTGACTATATCCTGTATTGGTTGGCATCTATAAACCTCATTGGTTAACAACTCCTAAAGGTCTAACACTGGGCTTTTATTTGTTAGCGTATAGTTGAGGCGTTATTACTCCCTCTTATAGAATAATTACCTTTTAATTCTTTCATATAAGTGTATATATACATTTTAGGAAGCTTCTAAAGTCCATTTCCATGTGTCCTTTTCAAAGGTCTTTAATGTTATTTATGTGTACCTCTGTCTTCCCTCCAATCATGTACCTCATTTAATCACTCCTGTTCCATTACCCTCATTTATCACTTTATACCACTACATTCTATGTCCCTTACATTGAAAGAGCTCTATGACCCCTTATATATGCCCTGATCTCTATATCACTCACAATGAGTGTTTCCAGTTCTATCCATTTACCTGTGATTACATAATTTGTTTTTCTTAATAGTTGAATAAAACTGAATTGTGTGAATATGCTGTTTTATTAATCATTTATCAATTGAACATTCTAGACTGTTCCTGCCTCTTAGCTATTGTGACTAGAGCAGCAATGATTATGGCTGAGCAGTATAAGGATACAGAGTGCTTTGGATATATGCTCAAGAGTGCTATTGGTAAATAATGTGCTAGATCTATTTCTAGTTTGTTTTTTTTTTAATTGAAAAACATCCATATGGATTTTTATAGTGGATGCCCCAGCTTGCACTCCTACCCCTAACAACACTGGATAAAAATTCCCATGGCCTATATCTATGCCAGTTTTTGTCAGTTTTCTCTGACCTTAGCCATTCTGTCTTAAAAGCAGTTTTAGGTTTCATTTCTCTGATGACTAATGATGCTGAACATTTAAAAATGTTTTTTAGCCATTTATATTTCATCTCCAGCACTGTGTTAGCTCCATGGTCAATTTTTAAACTGCATTGTTTGTTTTCTTGATGTTTAGATATTTTGAGACTTTTCATATTATACATGCCCACCCTGTGTCAAATATATAGGTGGTAAGCATTTCTTTCCTGTTCTGTAGTCTACCTCTTTACTCATGTGAGTACAGCTATTGGCTTTACAGTGTGTTTTAGTTTCATGACATCTCACTTATTAATTGCTAGGGTCCTGTTAAGAAAGTTCTTTCTAGTTCCCATGAGTTCAAGCATATTCCCTAATTTAGCTCTTCTATACAGCTATCAGATTCATAATATCAGGTCTAATGGAGTTGAGTTTTGTTAAGGGCGAGAGATGAATATCTAGTTTAATTCTTCTACATGCAGCTACTGATATTGATTGGAATCATTTGTGAAGATGCTTTTGTTCAATGTGTATTGTTTACTTCTTTATCAAAATCATGTTGTTATAGGGATGTGGGCTTATATTTGGCTCCTCAATTCTATTTTGTTGATAAATGTGACTGTTTTTAATACTAGCATGATGCTGTTTTACTAGTATAGCTTTGTAGTGTAGTATAATCTGAAATATGAGATGTTAATATTTTCAGTAATTTTTTAGAAAAAATATTATTAATTAGAATTTTTTTAGCTATCATTGGTCTTTTGAGTTTTCATATAAAATTTAAGAAGAACTGCATTGTAACTTTTATGGAGACAGTTGAATTTGTAGATTGATTTTTAGTAGAATGGTAATTTTTATAATATTAATCCTGAAAATCATGAGCAAGGAGGTTATTAAATCTTTTAACTTACAAAGAGAACTTTTAGCACAGACCCTCCTTGAGATAAATATAATCCAGCTGAAAATTGTATGGCTATTTAAGTGTAAAAGAAGGATATATATTCATCTGCACCAGAACCACACAATTTCGGCAGTGTGATACATTTGAATGAGTGTTCTGCATCTGAGTGTTTTGATGAAAATTTTGCTATATTAGGTATTTTTGTGAAAATATGGGTGCAATATGAAAGAGTGATCGTAGAAAAGATTTTGAGCATATAATAGTGTACAAGAGTGTGAATGTGTAAGAGTATATTTGAATGTGTACCTGGGTGTGTTATTGTGAACATATGTGTTTGCATATATTTGTGTGGCTTCAAGTGTGTGTTAGTGTACATAAGTATGTTTGACTAGGCATAGATGTGTCTTTCTGTGGATGTGAGTGGAATATATGGTGATAATGCACAAGAATGTTTGTGACTATGCAAAAGTCTGTGAATGTGGAAAAACCTTTCATTATTATCTGTGAGTACTATGTTAAAATGTATGGGCAGGGTGAGAATATATAGGGGCATACAAAAGCAAAAAATGTGAGTGTATATAAATATGTAACTGTGCAAGTCTGTAAAAGTGTATGAATATGTGCTTTTGCATATGTGTGACTGTGAGTATACGTTTTAAAATTTGTGAGATAATGTAAGTAACTGTGTGAGAATGCACAAGAATTTGTTGGTTTATGAGTGTCTGAGTATGTGAATTTTTGTGAGCATGTGTGATGGTTTATGAGTTTTTGGGCATGTGTTATTATGAGTGTATGATTGAATGAATATATCTTTCTGTTAGCATGTGAATATGTGATCGTGTATGAGCATGAGTATCCAAGAATGTCTATGAATATGTAAATGTGGTATGCTTAGAAGGGAAAGAATGTGTGATTGTGTCAACACATGGGTATGTTAAAGTGTGTGTGTGTGTGTGTGTGTGTGTGTGTGTGTAAGAATGTACGAGAGTATAAAAGTTTGTTGGTATGTATAAGTGAATGTGAATGTGTAAGAGAGTGTTAGAGTATTTAACATAATGTGTGTTTTGATGTGTCAGAATATGTGGAGCTGTGTAAGAGTTGTGAATGTGAAATATGATATATATGTGTATTTGTGAGCGTGAGTTATGTGGGCATGCAATATTATAGCATGTATTAAGGTCTATGATTATTGCAAGAATGTGTTATTGACCTGCAGTTGGTATGGCTGTTTATAGCTTAGTGTGTAGAATATACAACTACATGTGAGTTTGTGGTTGTGTGAGTATATGAGAGAATGGACATGTTTATACTGTGCTTGAGTGTATGAGTATGTGTACAATGTCTTGTGAGTGAATGAGAGTATTAGTGAATGAGTTTATTTGAGTAGGTGAATGTAGATAGTAGAAAATGTGTGATAGTGTGTCTGAGAGAGAGACACTGTGAGTGTGTGTTTAGGTATTTGTGTGCATGCATGTGTGTGAGATAGTACAAGATTGTGTGAAACTCTGTGATTGTATAAAAGTGTCATTTATTGACAGTATATGTTATAGTATATACATGTGCATGAGCCCCTGAATGGGCAATGGTGTAAGAGTGAAAGTGTGTATGTCTTAGTGTGTGAGTTGCAAATGTGTGTGAGTATGTTTGTGTGCCTAAGGTTAGTTATAGTGTTAGTGTTTGGGTTAGGAATAGGGCTAAATATAGTGCTTAGAGAAGTGTTAGGGCATCTGTGGTTTTTTTTTTATTCAGTCCAGGGCCAAATTTACAGTTATGTCTGGGCCAGGTTAAGAGTTAGGGACAGTATTTAGCTTAGAAATAGTTTTAGGATTAAGGCTAGTGTTATGGTTATATTGTGGCTTAAAGTAGATGAATGCAATAATTTAAGATTTTGCTTAGGTTTATAGTTAGACATTCCTCTTTCTAACATATTTGCAGTGTAGAGATATATAGTTTCTACCTACTCTTTGTTAGTTATTAGCTGATTCCTAGTTCCTTATCTCATTAGTGAAGGCTGAGGGGACCTATATTGGTGACAAACATCCTCTGATGTCCGAGGCTTAATCAAGAGCAACCTTCTATATACTTTATTTTGTTTTTGTGATACCGGAAGCAACCGCCATGCCACCACTCCAATTCTCAATAGATAAAACACACAATGGCCAAGTGATAATTCAAATCAGCTTTACTAATAGATGGGTCAATGCAGTTGATGTCTGAGGATAAGTGATGGTTCTTTCTTCCTCTCTGAAGTGATGACAGCTGAGCCCTTTTGGTTGGCTCACAAAGATATCCACAGTCAGAGAGAGAGGTTGGAATGTGGAGAACCGATATTTGATGGGTCCACCATGGACAGGTCCTGCTGAGTCTGTTTATGGCATAGAGACTGGAAGTCCAAAAGCCGGTCCAAGCCAGATAGGAAAAGAAAGAGAAGTAGGAGGATAAGTAAGCAGGGACCTTCAACACATTATCTCCCTCAAGTAGTGAAAGTCATCCCAAAGATACTCAAGTCTGAACACCCACAACCATCCCTGAAGTCACCCCATAGGTAAAGATCTCCCTAGTACTTGCTCTTTAGGTTGGAATGTTGTGAGAAGAGTCTTTTTCTATTTTACACAGCAGAAAATATAGGGTAAAAATGAAAAATAGACTTAACCTTAGGTCATAAATTCAATGATTTACTACACAATGTGTGGCTAAGTGCTATATTCTTGGAGCCTTTAGGCTCAAAGACACTTATTCAACCCACTGCCATGTAAATCTACTTCATCTGCCCAATTTCCCCATATTTACTCTTATCTTTGAAACTCCAGACAGAGCATATACATTTTATTACAAGTGTCCCACATTTGCATATTTTAAAGGTTGATTCAAGTCTTAGAGCTTATTTTCAAAACTATTTTCTCTTTATTCAGGAATAGAAGAATATTTACCTGTCCTCATCTAGCCACATTATTGAGTGATGCTGTATGTAATTTTTTCTTTCTTTCTTTCTCTCTCTCTCTCTCTTTCATTCATTCATTCTTTCTTTCTTTCAAGACATGCATTATTTCTAAGCACTGGGTTAGGTATGAATCTCTAAATGTCAGTGGGTCAAAACCAGGACTGTAAGTTTCTAAGTTTTACAGGATTAAGTTCTGACCTCTGTTCTGTCCGGGCCTCTTGATTCTGTCCTTCTAAGGACAGCTGAGTAAGAAAAACTCAACATATTCAGAAATAACCACAAGGAGCAGATCCAGCTTTCACATACTTTTCAGGTCTCTGAACAGTGGTGTTAAACTCATGCCAAAATTCATCTAAGGATTCTTAC
This sequence comes from Sigmodon hispidus, assembly GCA_004025045.1. NCBI lineage: Eukaryota > Metazoa > Chordata > Mammalia > Rodentia > Cricetidae > Sigmodon > Sigmodon hispidus. The sequence goes on from PVIH01007566.1 coordinate 70,658, forward strand.
AGCGATGGAATACACACCAGAGGGCAGCAAAAGAATAATAATTTTATCAGGCCTATGACAGATGCAGAAGTTTGATGGTAAGCATAGCAGAGTTGAGTCTGATGCAACTCTCTCTGGAACAGAAACTCCTTTTTCTAGACAGTGGTAGTAGTTCCTAATTTCTAGCACTCTGGAACCATCTTTTCTATTTGTTTCTGCTTATTTTCTGTTTTTGTCTCTTTCTTACTATTTTTTCATCAAATACATTGATATTTTTTTTCTTCCTCAAATTTCTCCCAAACTTCTTTATTCATTTATCCACAACTATGTTCATTCATTCATTCATTCATTTATTCTCTCTTGCTTCTCTTTCTCTCTCTCTTTCCCTCTCTCTCTCATAAAACAAAAACAATGGGCACAACAAATGAGTAGGACAAAGAAAAACCAAAAGCCAACATAAAGTAAAAACCATGAGTCTATTTTGTGTTGATCTACTACTTCTGAACATGGGGCCTTTCTTGGTGTATTCATTTACCTAGTGACACTCTACTGTAGAAAATTTGATTTTCCCTTTTGCAGAAGGTATCAGTTGCAGATAGCTTCTTGGTTAGGGGTGGAACTTTGTTTCCACTTCTCAGTGCTAACATCCTGTTTGAATCTGTGAAGGTTTTGTGCATGCCTTCTAATCTCAGAGTTTAAGTGTGTATTGATCCTGTTGTGTTTTGAAGATGCTGTTTTCTTGGAGTCACATAACTCCTCTGGTTTTTACAATCTACATACCTCATCTTCTGCATATATATTCTTGAGCCTTGAGGGGAGGACCTTGATAATGACATTTTATTTAATGAAGTCTTTGATTCCAATTACTCTATGTACACTGTCCAGTTGTGTGTCTCTAAGTTAATTATCATGTATTACAAGTAGATACTTCTCTGATGAAGGTTGAACAATGCATTAATCTAAGAATCTACTCTGCCATTATGAGTCATTTCTTTGCTATGTTTCTTTAGCAAAATAATAGCTTTTTCGTGGGGACTGTGTCACATCTAGTTTCAGGATGTTGGCCTCTTAGCATTGTCAAGTATGGGTTTTATTTCCTGGAGCAGGCCTTAAATTCAATATTTGGCTTCTCTCATAACATTTGTGCCACTATCTGACCAGTATACTTTGCAGGCAGATGGTTGTGCAAGGTTATTGGTTTGTAGTGGACAATATTGATGGATAATTTTCTCTTATAGTTGTACACACAGTACTTTCTTGCACTATGAATGCTAGTCAGTAGAACAGAAGCACCTAGTTGGATACCAGCTAAATTTTTTCATGTTCAATGACAGAAGTAAGTGCTTGTGGAAGGTAATAATTAGCTTTGACAATAGTTTTCGATATTTTGATGAATTCCTTTGTTCAATGACTCTAAAAGATATAATCAGTTTCCAGCACTAGGGGATTCATTTGGTGGCATAACATGTTTAGTTAGGGGTATTCTCTTCCTAATTATATGGTGATCTCATTTAAATTCCTTTTATATTGGTATATGTTTTAGAAAGGTTCTATAGGAGTAGGTTTTTGCATGTTGTTCATAAGGTGTTTGGTATTAGTAGTTACTCCTTCCCATATCTTTTATCCTGACATTCAATTCCCCTCCTCATTTAATCATTTGTTTCTAGTTTCCCCTTTATCACTTTATAACACTATATTTTATTTTATGTTCCTTGAGAGATCTTCTTCCCAGATAGTCTCTTACTAACTACCTAACCTCTGTAATTATTTGGATTTAAACAGATATATTGAAAGCTTAAAAGCTAAAAGAAAATAAAGTTCAAAGGACATGCAGTATTTGTTGTTTTAGGACTGGTCTACTTTATTGAAGTTGATATTTTCTATCTCCTTCTACTTACCTAAAAATTCCATAATTTCTTTTTAATGGTTAAACAAATGGTTTTAATACATTACATTTATTATCCACTTATCAGTTGATGAATATATAGGTTATATAAATTTTCTGGCTATTATGAATAGGCCAGTAATAAATCTGGATGGGTAATTATCTCTGTAGTAGGAGGTAGAATCCTTTGGGTACATGCCCAAGAATAGTATAGCTGGATCTTGTGGTAGATTAATTTTTAGCTTTTTCTAAGAACCTCCAAACTGATGTCCATAGTATCTGTACTCTTCCCAGAAATGAGTATGTTCTCCTTTTCCTACACTCTTGTCAGCATATGCTGACAACTGTTTTATTGATGTTTTCTATTCTGATTGGAGTATGATGAAATCTCAAAGTAATGAATTTGCCTTTTTTCTTCTGGTTAAGAATGTTGAACATTTAAGTGCTTTCTCAGCCATTTGTCTTTTATCTTTTTACCTCATTTTAAATTATATTATTTGTTTTTCTTTTCCTTCTTTCCTTCCTTCCTTCTTTCTCTTTGGAACAGGGTTTCTCTGTGTAACATTAGCTGTCTTTGAACTTACTTTGTTGACCAAGCAGGCCTCAGACTCACAGAAATCCACCTGCCACTGCCTCTTGAGTGCTGAAATTAAAGGCATGTGCCACCAGCCACCTGGCTATATTTATTTTCTTAATGTTCAAGATACATATGTATATGTATATATATATATATGTATATATATTCTTGACTTCTGGGCACTAATCCTCTATCAATTAGGTGCATAACTGATAAAGATCTTTTCCTCCACTCAGTACACTGGCATTTTTGTACACATAACGGTGTCTTTGCTACATAGAAGTTTTGGTGCTGTTATTGTTGATGATGAGTTTCAACCTATTCTTTACTTTATATTCTATCAGATTCAGAATATCTGTTTAGGTCCTTCATCAATAAGGAGTTGAGATTTGTGTAAGAAAATGGACCTATTTTCATTCTTCTACATGCAGCCTTCCACTTTCACTAGTGACATGTGTTGAAGATATTTCTGCTTCCTTGTCAAAACCAGGTGTTCATAGGAGTTTGGAATTATACTCTGCAATGCAATTTGAAATCTTATTCAATATGAAGTTGAATGTTGCATGAATTCTGTTTGTATTAAATGAAACTCAGAGCCAAGTATTGAGGAAAGGATGAAATATCAAAGAGAGGAAACAGACCACAGTTAAATCTCACCCAGTTATCTTCCAGCTTCCTCAGCCTCACTCTCATAGCTTCTACTGAATAATCTGTCTTCCTACACCTGCATTAAATACCAGTTGTTTCACATCCAGGTTAAGATTAAAGGTGTGAGTTATTACTAGTTGGTAGTTAGGCCTTGAACTCAGAAACACAGAAAAATCTCTGTTTTTGGAGTTATGGGATTAAAGGCATAGTTCATCACTTCCAGTCTTTTAGTGCTGGGATTAAAGGCATGAGTTATCACTATGAGACCCTCCTAGATTGACTGTGGGTGGATTTGTTCTCTGATATTCTAGAATGATTTTATTAAATATATAACATATCCCCACAGCTGAAGAATGATCTTTTAATTTCTGTGAGGAATTGTGCTGGAATTTTATTTTAGATATTTTTCTCATGTCTTTCTCAGTTTGTTTGTCATTTATATATAGAAAGTCTACTGATTTATGTGTTACTTTTGTATTCCACCACTTCTCTGAAAGTGTTAATCAGCTGTAGTGGTTTTCTGGTGAAGTATTTAGAGCCTTTTATGTATAAAACTATATATCCAGCAAAAAGGCAACTTTGACTTCTTCCTTTTCTATTTGTATCCCCTGGTTCTCCTATAGTTGTTTAGTGCTCTAGATAAGACTTCAGGTACTGTATTGCATAGATATGGAGACAGTGGATTTGTCTTCTTCCTGATTTTAGTGGAAATGCTTTGAATTTCTCTCTGTGCAAGATAATATTGGCTGTAGGGTTTCTGTAAATTACTTTTATTATGCTGTGATATACCTAATCTCCCAAGATTGTTATCATGAAAGGATGTTGAATTGTATGGAAGGGCTTTTCTGTACCTAAAGAGATTACTATTTTGTTTTTGTCATTCAGTCTGTTTATGTGATGTGTGATATTTATTGATTTACATGTTAATTTGCATATATGCATTTCTGATAAAGCTAACTAGATAATTGTTGTATAATCTTTTTATGTGTTTCTTAATTTAGTTTACAAATATTTTATAGAGTATTTTTGTATCTATATTCTGGTGGTTTGAATAAAGATGTCTGCCCATAGAATCATATATTTTAAAGCTTAATCTCTTATTGATGAAACTGTTTGGGGAAATTTCTTGTTCTATTGTAATAAAGAGACACCATGGCCATGGTGATTCTTATAAAAGAAAGCATTTAGTTGGGAGTTCGTTTATAGTTTCAGAGATTTGTCCATTATTATTATGGCGGGGAGCCTGATGGCATGCAGGCGGACATGGTGCTGGAGAAGTAGCTGAGAGCTGTACATTCTGATTTATAGGCAGAAAGAGGGGAGGGAGGGAGGGAGGGAAGGAGAGAGAACAAGAACTGGGTCTAGCATGAGTTTTAGTAACCTCAAAGCCTGCCCTCAATGACATACGTCTTTCAACAAGGCCACATCTTCTAATCTTTTTAATCCTTTAATCCTTTTATATAGTTATACTCCCTCGTGATTTAACATTCAAATATATGAGTCATTTTTATTCAAAATACCACAAGAAGTCTTATGAGATGTGGTTTTGTTTGAGGAGGTGTGTCAGTGGGGATGCTGTTGAGGTTTCAAATTGTTCCTGTGAGTCCAGTCCTCTCTCTCTCTCTCTCTCTCTTTCCCTGTGGGCCCTACCCCACCCCGGACAAACTGTTTGTTGGTGATAGTGAGGTATTGAAGTCACTGAATATTGCTACATGAGGGTCTGTATGTGATTTTTAGCTATAGAAGTGCTTCTTTTATGAAAACTGGTGCCCTTGTGTTTTGTGCATAAATGTTTAAAATTGCAATATCCTCTTGGTAAATTTTTTCTTGGTGAATGTAGCACCTTCACTATCTCTTTGGGTTAGTTATAATTTAAAGTCTATTTTGTTCAACATTACAATAGCTTCACCTGCTTGTTTCCTAGTGATATTTGCTTGCATTATCCTTTTCCATCCTTTATACCTTAAGCTGATGTCTGTCCTTGATGGTGAGGCAAGTTTTTTTGCATACAGCAGAAAGATGGATGTGGTTGGCTAATCCAAGCTGTTAACCTATATTATTTAATTTAGGAATTTGACCATTCCTATTGAGAGTTATTAATGAATAATATTTATTAACATCTATAATTTTGTTGTTACAGTATGGAATATGCCCTTCTCTTTTGATTGTTCTGGCATTATTTATTACTTTTATCATCTTGCATGCGGTTGACTTTCAGATTAATGCTTTCCTTCTAGTGCCTTCTATAGAGCATTGTTGGTAGATGCTGTTTAAATATGCTTTCACCATGGAATGTTTTTCTTTGTCAGTTGTAATTGACAGTATTTCTGAGTATAGTGGTCTGAACTGTGATCTGCAGTCTCTCAGAGTTTCCATAACATCCATCTGGCCCTTCTGATGTTCAGGGTCTCCACTCTAACATCAGATGTTATTTTAATGCCCTTCCCTTTTGTGTTGCATATTTTTCTCCTTGCAGCATTCAATATCCTTTGTCTTGTACATTTAGTGTTTTATATAATATGCATGATAAAAGATTTATTTTCTGTTCTTGTCTATTGGGTGTTGTCTGTACTTTTTGTACTTTGATCACTTTCTCTAGATTGGGGAATTTTCTTTTATTATTGTTTAAAGTATTATTTATGGTTTTTGCTAAAGTTTCTTCTCCTTTCTCCATACCTATTGTTTATAATTTTATTCTTTTCATAGTGTCATAGTTTTCCTGCATGTTTTGTGCTAGGATGCCTTATAGAATTAACATTTTTATCAGGCGCTAATGATGGACACTTTTAATCCAAATACTCAGGAGTTGGAGGAAGTTAAATCTCTGTGAGTTTGAAGCCAGCCTGGTCTACAGAGAGAGTTCCAGGGCAGCCAGGTCTATACAGACAAATCCTGTCTTGAAAAAACAAAAGAAAAACATTAACATCTGACTGAGCTATTTATTTCTTCTACCTTGTTTTCTGTTCTTATAATTTTCTCTCCTATGGCCTTGAGACTGTTCATTAGGATTATTCCTGGGCTCTTTGTTTAACATCCTGAGTTTCCCTTAGAGAAACACCTGACTCAATCTTGAGGTTAGGGGGAGAAAACTGGATCTGCTAGCAGTGGAGGCTGAACTAAGCAATATTGGGACAGTGGGACCTTGGGACCACCTACCGCCTGCCCAGGGAGAGGAGGATGGGGAGTTGTGGAGAAGAGAGAATGACCTGATGTGGTGGGAGGTGGAAGGGACCTTGAATAAGGATATGCAAGGATAGAAAGTGTGATTTCATTGTTCATAATAATAAAATAAAAAAAAGAAGGAAAAATGGGGTAGATCAGGAGTTCAAGGCCACCCTGGGATCTTGGAGATTGATTCAATCTGAAAAACAGAAGTACAGGCAGGTGATGAAGGCTCACACCTTTAGTCCCAGCTCTTGGGATCTTATGACTTTGATTCTAATACTTGGGAGGCACACGCCTTTAATCCTAACTCTAGGGAGGTGGAGACAAGAAGTGATTTGGTTTAGCAGGGAGAAGAGTATAAGGTGGGAGGAGACAGGCTTGAGAATTCAGTAGACATAAGAAGTTTACAGTGGCTTGCTCCTTTGTTTCTCTGATTTTTCAGCATTTACCCCAATATCTGGCTCCAGCTTTTTATTATTAAAACCAATGAGGATTCATACTACAATCTAGCTCCTCTGAACTGCTTTCTATATTGACCATGAAACACACTGAATGCTAAAACTGATGTGTGACTCCAATGAGAGGTCTCAGTTTGCTTAGCCACACCCTGCTCAGACACACTTTACTTGTATGACTTCTGGAAATCAAAATCCACTTTGAAATTCTCAGCAACCATGGAGACCTGGAAGATTTAATATGTTAAATTTTCCCTGGAAGGCTCATTCAAGTAGCATTTCTTTTTCCTTTTACGTTTTCCAATTAACCAAAGATAAAATGACTCACTAGAAATTAATAAACATTATTATTTGTTCCACACAAAAATTTATTCTAAGTATTATCAATCTAGTTTAAATATTTTTTTTTAAACTTTATTTATTTACTTATTTGCTTTGGTGTTTTGCCTGAAACTGGAACTACAGACAGTTGTTAGCTGCCATGTGGGTGCTGGGAATCAAACCCGGGTCCTCTGGATGAGCAGATGGTGCTCTTAACCGCTGAGCCATCTCTCCAGCCCCAGTTTAAATATTTTTTAAAGGTTTAGTAGCCAAAGAAATATGGTGGGGGGAATATTAGGATGTCAGATAATTCCTATAGAAATAATCAATAAAATCATGTTGAAAAGTGAAAAAAAATTCTGAGTTTTTAATCTCCAGTATTATTTAAGTTTGTGTTTTTTCCAGTAATTCTATTTCCTTTCATTTTCATTTCTGGAATTTTGTTTTTGTTTTTGTTATTCAGTTGTTGGTATTTTCATTGTCTTTATTAAGGCATTTATTTATATCCCTTTAAGGTCCTTGAACATATACGTAAGTGCTATTTTGAAGTCCTTGTCTTTAACCTAAATTTCTTTACTCAGGGCAGATTACAATAGGTTTCTGGCTTCTGGAGGAGACATATTGTTTTGGTTGTTCATATTTTTGTTTTTTTTGCTAGGAATCAGGTATGTGGAGTAATAATATTTGAAGTGATTTTGGTGTCTTGTCTTTGTTGTGTAGGCGTTCTATTCTTTGGTTACTGTTCCCCAATCTGGATCCCAGCCCAGTGTTGTTATATAAGGGGTTCTGATTTCCACCATAGTGTCATAGTTGTGGGGTTCCTAATAGAGTGTAATTCTCCATTTCCATGATGAGTCATAAAGGAATGTCTAAGAGGCATGGCTGAAGAGTACAGCAGGGAAGAATTAAGGCGACTTTGGATCTGGGTTTGCACCAAATCCCAAAGAGAAAAAAGTAGGCTGGCAGGAGAGGCTCAGGTAGGGAGGAAGTGGCAACCTTGAGAGTAAGTCTGCAGAGACCTGAATGGAGGACAGAAAAGAAGAGATGTATAATAGAAAAAAGAAAAATTGTGGTCTTTAATTTGTTTGAGTTTAATGATTTTCACACAACTGTGGTGGCTCTGAGTCTCTCTTATAAACAAGTTCTGTGTGTCCACAGGGAGTCACAAAGGAATGAAGATGAGAGAGAAGAAATGGCTGAAAAAGGCAGTGATCATGTTTCTGCACAAGAAGACTGAGACTCAAGCATATATCTCTGTCTTAACACCATTCATTTACCCAATTGTTTCTTTTAAACTGTAGTGCATTTTTAGTGCTTATTTTTCTGTTGGGCCTTCGAAACTTCAGTAGAATATTAGGTAATCTCCTTTATCACCTAACACATATTCTCCTACGGTTTCCACCCATTACTTTACATAAAATAAAACTGAATGATTGAAAAAAATTTTACCCCAGAGTATTTTATTAGAGATTCCTGCCACCATATTAACAGACAAACATTTTGGATGTTGACACAGAAATGCTAATTCCACTATACAAAGATACAGCTTCAATAACAGAAATATGGCCCCCATATCTCTTGTTACTTCAATGAAATTAACTCATTGTAAATTCTTCCCAGAGTTATGTTTATAAATATTAGACAAACTACAAAATATACTGTAAATACATAACATACATTATGCTGAAGCTCAGAAATATATGATCCTTTACCTACATCATTCTCATTATAGAGCTCATATTAGCACTAAAGACTACTGTGTGTACATTTACTTGCTCTCTCTCTTTATTCCTGTGTAAGTACACAAATCCACAAATGTACATAATGTACTTTCATGAAATAATTAAGCACATAAGGCTCTACATGTTATAATATTACAATATCTGAGAGAGAAAGAAATAAAAGTATTCCACAAATTTCTCACCTGGGGCAAAATCAGCACAAGTAAGTATGTATGAAAAGCATGTGGGCTATATCTATACAAATGCATACATATATATCTTTTATAAATACACATATACCAATGATATGAAATATTCAAATACTTATGTATTTGCTTTGAACTCTCAACTTCACTGTTTTGTTTACTGGCTATCCTTTAAAGAATCCTTTCTTCATTTGATTAAAACAACTGATAAAATCTTTCTAACAATAAATGGATATTTATTAAAAGCTTTAATTATTTACCAAATAAATGACATTATAGGATCCCAGTGTTAGGCTTTATCGTTATTATTTTAATTTGATAATCCTTATTCTGTTTTTCCTTAAAAGTATTCCTACTCTACAATGATCTGTTCCATAAGAGAAGGGTGATGCAAGCTGTAACTGTTAGAACTATCTGCATCTGGCTCCTCATTACAAATTTGTATGCATGAACTACAAGTTATATCTGCCTTATTTTCTTTTTATATTGTATAATATAAGCATGCTATCTCCATAATTTAAAAATATTATTTAACTTAAACTTTATTTTTTTTTAAAGAAGGCCAGATAAGTTATCTTGGTCAGTACTTTAAGCACAATATGAAGCACAATTCAAAGGATGAGTAATTTTCTCCCAGCTGCACTGGCATTGCCTCATGTTAGAGAGTATGACTTCAAAGTTATATGAGGGAGAAAGAGAAAAATTAAAACTTCAGTCAAAATTTTGTCAGTAGCAAACTTATAGAAAATGGTTTAATGTTCCAATAATAGAAAATGTATTTCTATATCTGTATAAATCATGGATGAAATAGCAAGTATATATTATAAAGCATTCAACTCATAATCCCAAGAGCTGACTTTCAAAGTTCACTTTCAAAATAATCATCTAGTAAAACACTCAGAACTGCACTAAGTAAGCATGACTGTAGCACTCAATTTTTGTATCCATCCTCTTCATAATCAAAGGCAATGGGATATTTTCAACATAGGTACAAATTATGTTGTTGTAATCTCCATACTCCTTTGATTTTTACTCCTATACAGTGTTGGTAAGTGACTAGCAATACAAAGTACCAGATGTATTCTATCTTGGGCTCACTGATATGAAGACATGTACTACAGTGTTTATCATTTCTTTTGTCTATTTTCCTCTTCCATTTTCTATTTCATTCAAACAGAATTGGTGTACCATCCTATGGTTTACTTCATTGTTTCAATGAAAGCTTCTATTACAAGAGTTTAGAACGGAAAGAAATCGATAAGGAAAATCTCTCTCTCTCTTCTCTCTCTTCTCTGTCGGTTTCTCTGTCTCTGTCTGTCTTTTACACACACACAAACACACACTACACACACCTTGAAATTTTATCCAGAAAATCACAATGAGAAGCATGAGGGATCTCAAAAATTCACCTCAAAATTTCTTCACTTTTATTAACTAAACATGAGTTTATGAACTCAGAAAATGAGCGTATAGTTCTTTACACTGAGTGCCATGTATCACCATCACTTTCATAAAAGCAACCATAAGCTTATCACTTCTTCTCTAGCCATCTCACTAGAACTCTTCTTTGCTACCTTCTATTTGCCAAACTCCTGCCTGCTTTTACATAGACTAGTAAACAATAAACAATTAACTAATGGGTTTATTTCTTTTTTTTTTCTAACAATTTTACTATTACAAGTAGTTTCAATTTCTTTTAAAAACACTTTGCTTCCCTAGACCAAATATATGGGCAAAATGAAAAGTAATTATAGGATTATCTTGTCTAAAACTTTAAAAACGAAACCCCACAATGTCAACTCAGTGTTCTCTTTGCTCACATCTTCTAGTTCAATGTCTGTTTCGAGTACTTACTATTATTCTTGTTATTCTTTTTCAAAGTCATATGCATAATTAATAAATTATGAGATTAGTTAGCCAAAAAATATCTTAAAAAATCAGGTGCCAAAACACTAAAAATTGCATGTGCATTAGTTTTACAATATGTATACTTAAATAACTTCAGAAAGCTTTTATTTATGCTAAAAATTTACCAAAATAGTTAGAACACATAAAAATATTTTCTTTTAAAAAAAACTGAAAGAAAAACCCAGCATCAACTTATTTGTATAGGCATCAGTAAGAGGACATTATTTTTTTTTTTTTTACCAAAGGTTATACTAAAAAGATTTTTCTTGTATTTTTACTAAAATTCTAATTCTGAAAATTATAGTTCACAATAAAGAAACAGTAATACATCACTCCAATGTACTGCATATTATGGTATAAGGAAAATTTTTTTTTTTGGTTACTTCAAGGCTGTCTTTCTGAAGGATAACTAAAAGAGTTAAACTTGACTTAAATTAGCTTAAATTTAATGAAGTACAGAAAACTAATTTCAAGGCTTGAGCAGTCAGTTAAAAGAAAAGAATATATCTTGACAACTCAAGGCCAATCAAAACCTAATATCTACTGAAAAATAATACCACTAGTTTTGAAGATAGCCCTTAGTCATATTAGATTTGAACCTATGAACAACCCAGCATGTAGAGAAAGATGTTGACCTTCCCAGCTACCCACTCCTTCAGGGGACAGTAATATTCATAATGAAACTGCTCAAACTCTGGGGTCTGACGGATTTCGCATAAGAAGGAGAGATCAATACCTGACTCCAAAAGGAGGAGGAGCAGGGGAAATACAAACAGCAGCAGTCCCAGGCCCACCACAAGGAGCCTGGAGAAACTCTTGACCAGGGGGTTGACCAAGACATGACGGGTCAGGATCGAATAGCTCCATGACAAAGCTTGCCGTGCTTCCTTCAGCTCCTCCTCTTCAGCCATCAAGAAGGCATTTTCATCTGCTTCCAGTTCCTCAAATGAATCTGTGTCTTCTCTCTCTAACTCCAGCCTAGATGGACAGTCAAAGAGCATGTCGATTTCATCGTCATCCACTGGGGTAGGGAGCAGGCTGGTGTTGGGACTGCATGCTTGTTCAGGGATGCTCAAAGGGTCTTCTTTCACTTTGTCTTCCTCTTCACTCAGAGAATCTGTGCACCAAGCTCTCTTCACTGGTGAGCTGACAGTCAGTGGTTCAGAAACATCTGCTTTAGGCAATGGGGCACCTGGAAAAGAAAACCCATCATTTTATAAAGTTTAAATTTTAGATTTTCTTGTTTCATTAAAGTCTGTAAGTACAAACAAGAAAAGTTCAAGGAATATGTTAAACTGTTCAGTGGCACATTGATATCAGACAAAATCATATTAGTAAGTTTGCAGCTCAACACAATAAACCTAAAATAAACACCACCAATCAACTTTTTGAAGTACGTACAATGTTTAAGTATATTATTTGGTCTGAAAACCTTGAAGGAGAGTCAAGTCTTTTAAAAACATGAAAATGATCCAGGATCATGTGAAAATTATAAATGATGTCTTTTAGAGTTCAATACTGTAACATTATTATGTGAACTTGTCTTACAGGAATAATTGAGGAACTCTTTTGAAGTATTGATTTTTATTCTTTATTCCAGGCAAAGTCTTGGGATTTCTGTTGTTATTATTGTACTGAGTGAATATGAAATCCACAAGTCCAAAATATAAAAAGCCCTCATATCCAGAACATTTAAAGCAAATCGCTGTTAAAGCTTTCAGTCTATTTATTTAGGATTTCAGATTCTGAGGTTAGCAATACTCAAGCAATACTAGTGCCTGAGTTGAAGTGTACTCAAACGTTTCAAAATCAGAAGCAAAAACCCCTAATGAAATTTGATTTACTGTTGGTCCAAAGCATGTGAGGTGTATAAACCTTGGTCTGTAATTGCAGTCATGTGGGATGTACAAATTCACATTTTCTCTTTTTATAAGTGAGGCCAAATTTCCTAGGTAACTTTAGTTGTCTATTTGTAAAATCATGGAAGAATAAAGAAAGAAAAAATTTTCTGAGTCTTGCCTTTACATATACAGCTTTTAACCTTTATTCATATCAGATAATTTTCCATAGATGTATGTCCACAAGGCAAAATAGCTAAAGGGCTTGTGATTTTTTTAAATACTTATTGGGAAACATTCATTTCTTAGTATTACATTTTACATATGTAATATCTAGCTCTAGGCTAAAACTGAGTCTTTTACTTTTAGTAGGGCGAATAATGGGAAAAATGAAAGCATCAAAGAAGTGCTCTGTATGATAGAGCTATAACACAAGATGAAATTGACAGCTAGATATATTAATTAGGACAGTCTAAAACAGAATGCAGATGGCAATTCCCTTATTTGTCTATCATTCAATAATACCACCAAGCATTTCCTGGTAGCTTTACTCTAAGAGCAGAAAACAGCTTGAGCAGAAAAATTACCTGTAAATAATTCATATACAGTTCTGGATGTCTATTTTGATCATCATCTACTACAAATAAAAACTTCTCTGAGGAGGATTAAGAGATGCATTAATCTGTAGGTATAATGACACATCACTAGCTATTGATTTAGTGCTATGTCCATTTTGCAGAATAATAGTAGGAGCTCTCTTACATCCTATTTAACTATAGGTCCATGCCCGAACAATGGTGCAATGTATGGATATTATTTGTGGAACAGTATTTAAATATAATCAGAAAGTGGTTGGTTCCTCCCATAATATTCATGCTACACTTTTATCAATGCACATGTTTTGTCAGGCCAGACATTACTGTAGCTTAAAAGGTTCCCAGTTGGATAAGACTGATTACTTTCCTTCTCTTGTAGCAAGCAAAGCAACTTCAGGAAGAATGTTAAGGTCAATGCAGATTGCATGGAGAGAGGATTTGGGTCTGAAGTCTCATTCTTAGCCAAGGAAGAGTGGCTCTTGTTAGCTGCTGGGAGAGGGAGAGTCGGTTTTCTCTAAGACTATAGCCCCCATAGCTATAAACCTTGATTTAAAAAATACCTCCAAAAGATCAGGCAGTAGAACACCCAGTGGAGCATTTTCTTAGTGTTGATAGGCGAGTGTCCAACCCATTGTGTGTGGTTCTATACTTGGGCTGGAAGTATTGTATTTTATAAGGACGCAGGGTGAACAAGCCACAAGAAACAAGCTAGTAGGTACCACACCTACATGCTCTCTTCATCAACCTCAGATCCTGCTTCCAAGTTCCTTTCCTGTTTGAGTTCTTGTCCTGATTTCCTTCAGTGATGGAATATGTATGGTTGTGAGCCAAGCCTTTAATAGCTGAGCTATCCTTTTAACCCTCAATGATGGAATATGATATGAGAGTGTAAGCCAAACAAATCATTTCCTCCCCAATTTGTTTTTGGTCATAGTGTTTAATCTCAGCAATAGAAACTCTAACTGGATACAAAATGTATGTGTGTGTGTGTGTGTGTGTGTGTGTGTGTGTGTGTGTGTGTGTATGTTTGTGTGATAAATACAGTCAAAATGCACTTTATAAAATTGTCAAAGAACTAATAAAAACTAAGAAAGAAAAAACAAAATTAAAGATATAACAAAACAATTGGTAAACAAGTGGACAACTAGCATCAAAAATGTGTGCATTATTGTAAACCATCAGGAAAATACAAATAAAAACTTTCAGGTAGTTTCTGATCAAAGTATGATTTTTTTTTGTGCCAGATACCTTATTTTCTTAAGAAATAAAACAGTGAAGCCCATTGTTTTTCCTAATAAGTAATGGCTATAGGATTACCAAATTCTGTTCTTCAAATCCAAGTAAAAACTCGGAGCATAGGACATAGCCTTATGACACTCTAGAAACCAGGAGCTTGGATTTGGGGTACTGGGTTTTACTTTCAATAAGCCAGTGCTCTACCACAGATTCACAAAACCCAGACTGAGAAAGATAATATCTTCTCCCACACAGTCAAGAGGTTAGTTACAAGGGATCCAGCCAAGGGAAGGCCAAAGGGATTATTTATAGGTAAACATCATTTTAGTGTTCTCTGAACATCAAGAAAATAAAGAGCATTTCAGTTTTGCACATAGCAAGTTACAGGCTAGCCAGGGATATGTAGCGAAACTTTCTCAAATAATATGAACCAAATGAAAACAAATGAAAGAAGAAGGCAGGGAGGTAGGGGAGACAGGAAAAAAGGAGAGGAGGGGAGGAGAGGGCAGGGAAGGAAAAAGCTTCTAAACTCCATGCTCGGGAACCTTTGAAGAAATTTGGAGCTGTAATAAAGTGAAATAGGTGAAACGGGGCTTGAGCAAGTTTCAATACACACATGAAAGTGGACAAGCTGGCCTCAAAGTATGATTTTTAAAACTTACAGAAAAAATTGTTGGTGAAGATCAGAAGAAATTAGAACTCTGTACATCATGAGCAAGGATGGAAAGTTCTCTATAACTATGAATAAGATGAAATACTGGTTGTCTCTCAGAAAGTCAAATACAAAAGTATATCATCCAGTCATTTTTTTTATATTC
>PVIH01007566.1:86110-99392 GCA_004025045.1 Sigmodon hispidus
AATGTGGAAGAGTTAACAATAACTATATAGAGGATAAGAATGATAAGCATGGCTTATCAAGGGTAGACATACAAATAAGATTGCTACACCTATATTTTCTTTGTGTTCATCTTTCCCTCTGAATTTTTTTTTTTTTCCATCCCTGTATATCCTTATTCAAGGTCTCTTCCCCCTCCCAACACATCTGGTCACTTTTTTTATATTCTAGTAACCTAAAATAGATACACTAAAAACTAGTAATAAATTCTCATAGAAATACAATTCTAATTGTCAAAAAGTAAAAATGTCAACTATTTTGTAACTGGATGATCAGATGAATAAAGTGTATTTTTATTAAGGTTGTGGACTCTGGTAGGCTTACTCTCTAGGGAAGGCTCTGTACTCATAATTGGCTTCCACTAATTAAAAAAAAGTGAAATACTCAGTTGGGTAGGTAGAGATATTAGGTCAGATCTAGAAGCTGGAAAAGGTATGTGAGTATGATTAAAACAAATTCTTTGCTTTCAATATTCTCCAAAGCTTTGACTACTTCCACAAAGGGTTTTGTAGATGCTTAACAAGGCCAAAGACCCTGGCAAGTGAACCATTTCACTTTTAGGTTCTGACTATTTCAGGACTCCATAAATTCACTTTCTGAAAAAGGACCTAAGGATCCATTCCAGGAGACATGGAGATCAAGGCAAGTGACTAACAGATAAGAAAGACTCCTGGCCCTTCCCCAATCATGATGTCCAAAGTCCCATCTTTTGGCTATCAAACCCCCCAAATATCTTCATATTGCACCTTTCCTGGTCTAGACTTCCAAACAACCTATTTGTTACCTATTATGGATCTTCAGCTACCATATAAGACTAGGAGACTCTGTCATATGACCTCCCAGACCTTCCATGCTCAGCGTTACTCAAACTTTCACTAGACACATACTGGGGACTATTACTTATTTCTGCCCCATTTTTCTCTCTAATCACCAAAGCCTAACCTGATACCTGCCCCGGACCACCAGCCATGACAGAATGTTATTAGGAGTATAAACAGCCTACATTGTGGGCCAGAAACCTCATAAAAAGACATAACCAACAGTATAACTCCAAATGTCCAGGTCGCACCTTAGGAACACCAGAAATATGTGTCTGTGTGTGTGTGCCCAGAAATGAAAACAAAACAATACAAAAGCCTCACCAGTATACTGCCTCCCAAGGAATCACCAATTACACAGCAATGGTCACTTATAAGGACAATTTAGGTGACCATATTTACAAAAATGCATGTTCAAAGAGTTTGAAGAAGACATAAACATTTGAATGAACTTAAATGGGATAGGAATAAACTGACTGAGTCCTAGGAAAATACAAATAGTTGAATGAAGCAAGTAGGACACTGTAGAATATAAGAATATAATTAAAGATACAGAAATGTTGGAGAAATTAAAACTGAAATGAAGCTGAAAATAAAAAATTCAGTAAGTCTAAAACAAAGTTCAGTTGAAAGCCTCATCAGCATAATGAATAATGACGGTTGAATATTAGGATTTCAAGAGTAATCAGAGAAACTGGATCATACAATCAAATAAAATGGCAAATTAAAAAAAAAATAAACAAGATCTTGGAACACAATGAAAAGACCAAGTCTACAAATAGTGGAAGTAGAATAAGAAAAAGGTACATAAAACAAAATTACGGGCAGGAGAGATGGCTCAGAGGTTAAGAGCACTGACTGTTCTTCCAGAGGTCCTGAGTTCAATTCCAAGCAACCACATGTGGGCTCACAATCATCTGTACTGAGATCTGGCGCCCTCTTCTGGCTTGTAGTCAACTCAGGTAAAATGTTATATTTCTAATAATTAAATAAACTAAAAAAAAATTACAGAAAAAATTCTCCAAATCTAGGGAGAGTGATGCCCACCAAGATAAAAAAGACTCACAGAACAACAAACCAAGAGGATCAGAAAAAGAATTTTCCAAACCATTTTGTAGATAAAACAATAAATACATAGAACAAAGAAATAGTATTGAAACCTGCAAGAGAGGGTTGTTGTATATAAAGAAAGGCCTAACAGAAAAACTGCTAAGTTCTCAATGGAGACTAACATTCAGAAGTCTGTGGAGAATTGTCTATATTGAGTTAACCCTTGGGCATATTTGTCAGGAGGGGGCACTGCCTTAATTAAGTTAACTTATCTGGGAAGACCCAGCCCACTGTAAGTGGTACCATTCCCTAGGCAGGGGATCTTGAACTGTATGAATGGACAGACATCAAGCTGAGCATAAGTAAGAGAGCATTTCATTTACTTCTCTTGACTATGGATATGATGTGATTTTGTGCTTCAAGCTTCAAACTTCTGACACTGTGGCTTCCCCATAATGATGGACTGTACTGAAAGGGGAGATAAGCTCTTTATCCTCTAACTTGCTCTTTTCAGGATGTTTTTATCATAATAAACAGGGGAGGTACTCACTCATTAGTGGACTCTAAACAAAAAAAAGCAAAAAGCAAAGCATGTCCAAGCTGCAAACCACAAACACTGGACAACTTGGGATCGGAAACACTTTGGACTGGCATCTTGGATCCCACTCCCTCCAGAGGAACACCTGACCCAGTCTTGATGTTGGGGTGAGGAAAGTGGATCTGCCAGGAGTGATTGCTGAACTAACCCATATTGGGACCTTGGGACCTCCTGCCCTTGCTGGAGAGTAGATAAAGAGATGTGGAGAAGAGAGAGTGACTGGAAGGGGTGGGAGGGGGAAGGGAACTTGAATAAGGATATACATGGATAAAAAATATGACTTTATTCATAATAAAAAAATTAACAAAAAGGGGAAAAGAGCTCTACCATACAAATGCATGCTGCAAATTATTTAAAAGCCACTTTGTAATTCCAAGTAAAGTTCCAAGAAGAGGCCAGTGTATGCACAGAAAGTAGGTTAGTGACTATGGTTGAGCGGGCGGGCAGAGTGGTTTAGGAACATGTGAGGAGTGGCTGCTAGTGAGTAAAGAATTTAGTCTGAGAACTGAAAGCACTCTAAAATTGATTGTGGTAATAGTTACATAACCGGATTTACTAAAACGACACAGTGTATACTTTGGATGAATCAAGTGGTATGCAATTTATATCTCAGTAAGGCTAGTATTTTTAAAAAGTATAATACTCTTACGTTAGAGTATATATTTAAAGTTAAGGCTGATGGAAAAGAACCAAGCATGCTAAGTCACCTCAGCTATTAACACAGTCCTTGAAACACTCTATCAATAATTTCTTAATCATAAATTCTGTTTCCAATAATACTCTATCTTGAAGTTTTGCTGTACTGTTCAATAAATATATATATGGTAAAGAAAAAAATGATCTTTAATCTCATTTTTTTCTTTACCATATAGTTTAGCTGGTTAACAAATGTGCCCAAGTCCTATGTGCTTTTCACATATATTTTTATTGTTGGTATATTTCTAACATGCTGATTGTAGAAGAAAATTTTTCCCTAACAACATACATGTGTCCATTTTTCTACTATATCTGAAAATTACTGACAAAAGATAAATTTTTAATAAAATATTTTTTTCTTTGCTGATGACACAAGGGATTACATTCAAAACCACCATTTGAAATTCTGCATTGTTAAACTTCATTACAAGAATAAAAATGGACGCATTTATAGAAAGAAATTCAGCATATCCTATGGATTATTAATGGATGTAGCATGTCTTAATCCTGAATTTGCACATTTTCTGGCTTTTATCTAAGAAACTTGTCACTGTTTTGGTATCTTCATTATAAATTCATGTAGCCAGTTTCTATCTCTCGTCCTCACACATGTCAGAGGAAGGTCAGCTTTCTCATCATCTCCCTAAATGAATATCTGTGTCAGTAAACTCTGTGAGGATGTGAACAAAACTGTCAGGTACCTGGAAACCTTACAGACAGGCCAGGGGAACTGACTTTGCCAGTCTTCTCTCTGCCTTTATGTAGCAAAGCCTTGTGAGGAATGGCACTACATTTCTAGGAATTCACTCTATTCCTGCTATACATACACATTGCCTTCTTCTTCTTAAGATCTATGTATAATAAACACTTTTAGGAACCTAACCCCTGTGGTGATATGTTACCTATTTAAAAAAACCTGGAATAGCAAGAGGTCAACCCACAGTCAAAACTAGGCAGAGGTATCTTTCTGGGAGTTCCTGGGATAACAGAGCAGTGGTAACTCACATAGCTCTGGGAGTTCTGGATCTCTGAGTACAAGACCAGACAGCTGGGCTTCAATGGCACATACCTTTAATCCCAGCACAAGGAAAGCTGGGAAAGCTGGGAGTGGTGACCTACCCATTTAATCCTATAATTCCAGAGACAGAGAACTTTCTGTGTTTCTGTGAGTTCAAGGCTGACTACCAAATAGAGTTGCTCACATCTTTAATCTTAACCTGGATGGGATATAGCTGGGCAAAGAAGGTATTTAAGGTAAGCTTGGGAAAACAACAGCAATTAGAATTTGCCAGGAGAAACACTGTGGAAGCTGGAAGATAGCTGGATGAGATTTGACTATGGAGTTTTCTCTCTCTGATATTTCAGCCTTTCCTCCATATCTGGCTCTGAGTTCCTTTCATTACAACTAGAATTTGTGCAAAAAACCCCTATTGGTCTGTTAATTTTTTTTTTAATTTATAAGCCAAATACCTGGCCTCAGATGTCTTTGGTACCATTGATTTTCTGGGACATAAACCTTCCTTCTCTAAGTTATAGCTGACCAGAAGTTAAACAGCCCCGCCAGTCTCAAGGACACAATTTCCCCTATATCCCAGGTGTGTTAGGTCAGGAAACAAAAGAGGATGAATACAGGAGCTAATGCCCTATTTGTTCTCTGCTTTAAGTTTCCCATTACCCCAACACACACACACACACACACACACACACACACACACACACACACACACACACACACACACCACACTTACATGCCCTCCAAACTCAAATCCACACTTACATACAGGTCTTCTGTTTCTCTTTATACCTTCATTTTCTTAAGCCTCATGTTTCTTTTTCCCTTTCCACTTTTTGTGAGTCTAGGATGAAGAAGAGTGTGATAGAATACCTTTCCTGTACCATAGACATTGAATTTATCCCTAAGTAAAGAAGCATCAAATTACCACTGCCAAAGGGGGCTAGCACTTTGAGATGGTTGGACTGTGTGAATCCATGGCAGGTCAGCACTATACCTGAAGCCACTGAACAGATACACCCCGAGCCAAACAATAAATTGCTGTGTGGACACATTACAACTAGAAATGGGAATGAGGCTCTAATACCTGTATAGAGACTATCTTACTATTTTGGACAGCTGGAATGCACTAGGTACTAGTGCCTAACACTCTGGTGCTGCAGCATGCTAGTGCCTGCTCTTTGTCAGCATCTGTAGGTTGGTTTTATTATTTGGCTAGGACAGTGTTATTTTCACTCTCAGAACTGCTCCACACATTATATTTACTTTTCTTCTGCCACAGGGTTCCCCTCCCCCGCTTTTGTATGTACTTTCCAGTTGGTGTGACATGAGCAGGGTCATGGAAAAGAGCATCTGGATACGATCTCTCTATGAGTTTATTCAGACTTCTTTTTTTTCTGTGTTCTGTATTTTCTAGATTATGGGCACTTAAATTCAAGTTACATGTGGTAAATTAAAGTGTGACTCTTTTAAATCAAGGGGATTTCCTAAAGTGAGGAATTCATCCTTTGCAGTATGTTTGCCTCTTACCTAGACTAAGGAAAATAAGATGGATTGTCAATTAAAATATTGAAGAGGAGGTTCAGAGGAAAGGTCTGAAGAGAATATTAGAAGTGAAACATAGCTAATTGACACAGTGCTTCACTTTTGCATTAATGGCCTCTGGCAGGGTGGGTGAGGAAGGACTCATTTTCTTTAAGGGGCTGGCCACAGGGAGTTTAATTAAGCTCCAGTAAGTAAATGAGCAGCATGAATGGACTTTTTTTGTAAATGGGGAGATTATAAGAGTGGGTATGAAACTGAGAGGACTGATAACTGAGTTTGATGGGGTGCATGATGTAAAATCACCAAACAATAAATAAAAATATTATGCTGGAAAAAAAAGAAAAAAAAAGATTCTCACACCTTGTATAATCCAGGAAATATGTGTGGGGGGGGCGGGGTAGAGACTCTTACACCTTATATAAACATTGGATTTTTCCCCAACCTTTCAATGTTTAATGTTTACTCAAGACATTTAAAAATTTATGGTGGGTCCAGTATGAGAGTTAGAGTGATGTCTGTGAGAATGGTTAGCTGTTGGCTAGAGTGATGTTGAGTGTGATAGGCTTCTTTTTCTCACAATGACATAGGAAAGAAAGGAGGCTACAGGAATCCAGGTCTTATCAGTGACAGCAATAGCTTGCCAGGCTTCTCCTCATGGTTATTTAAGTGGCAAGGAGAGAAAAAGAATGGAAACTAGCCAGATGATGCTCCAGAAAAGAAAGCAGCAACAGAGATAAGACCTATGTCCAATATATCTTCTTTTGTCTTACAGATAGGAAGCTGTTTATCTTTAACAAAGATTCCTGCAGACTGAATCCTTATGTATTGGCATCTCTTCAATCCATGTAGGTTACAAAAAGAAATGCCTGTTATTTTGTACTTGAGCCTGGCCTGAATATAAATCAGGTAATAGAGAAAAATGGCCTTCAGATGGAAGTATTACTTTTAATATTATTTTATAATTATATGATTTGCAAGAAACAAAAGGTAAATGGTTTGAGGTTCTTTATTTTTTGCTCAGCTCAGCCATACAGAGAGTCATATATTGACCCAGCACTTCAGCATGCCCTCATAGCAGGGGATTCCCAAGCTGTTAATGGCCTCTTGAAGGTTATGTCACTCTTATGACAAAGAAGTGTTTCAGCTTTAGGATTCTAGGGTTTTCTCAAATGTATCCTTCCTTCCTGCCATTGCAAGATACAGATATTGATCAGATATGGAGACCAACCAAGGTGTATACTCTCTTTTCCATCCAAGACCTGAGACAGAGAAAAGATAATCTTGGAAGTTTTTCAGAAGACCTTGAAAAATGCATTTAGGTCTTCCAGGGACTCACTCAATCCTCTGCCATAGGCTAGAAGAATGTACTTACTCCCAAATCAGTCACTGATCCTTACTGAAAAGACTTCTGTAGATATAGAGGCCGGATATATGGGTAAATGAAAAGAGAAACTCTAACAGGTGAGGTACAAATGACACATAGAAAACAACTTCACAACTGGGAGACAAGCAGTACCACAGGGTGACTCTTACTGGGTGGGACCTTAATGGCCCCACTGGAGACAAGAAACAGAGGCATTTTTTTTTCATGTCTCTTAGAGAGGCTCCAGAGCACTCTTTCCAAACCTATAAATTGTTTCAGCGCAGGTTACTGTTAGGCTCTCAAGAAGTCATCCTCTGCCATTGTAGAAAGTTTGGGAGAGACTTTAGCTATAAAATATAGACTTTGCCTCTATGGAGTAGTGCTTGATCCTGAAAATGCCTTATACATCATCCACTCCAAACAAGTAGAAAGTGAAAAGGATTCTGTTGGACTTTGAACACATTTGTGACTACTCTCTTAAAACTGCTACTACAATCTTTTAAAATCAAGAGGGAAAAATTTAAAAACTGAAAAAAAGAAAAAACAAATCCAGGAAAATGATAGTCCTTGTAACTACAATAATGGAGTAAGTACACCCAAAAAGGAGAAAAAGTGATTGCTGCCAGTTTTCATTATGGATTTCTACAGAAATATTTTCTTATCAAGTGGATTATTGGAATCAATCACGATAATATATTTAACAATTTAGAGCTAATTTACCCACCTTAAACCAGATTGTTTGTTGGGATATCTTTCAATGTCTTGTTAATTCAATATGAAGTCAAAAGAGGCAGCTAATTTAATGTGAAATCAAAAGGGACACAGTAGGACTGATAAGGCCTACAGAGTATCATAAGCCTTTTCTCTCTAGTAGTCTTGCCTTTACAGTTAGAAGAAACAATCATGGATATTAGGATGTATATTTTAAAACATGGGATACAAATATATGAATGATGTCAAGAAAATATTATTTAAACCAGATGCTCCCTTAATGACTGAAACAATAAAATTATACTTGTTCACAATATATCAGTAATATTTAGTATTTAGGCTTGGTTTCTCTTACAAAGTATTATTGTCTTTCACTCATCAGGAGGGTTTGCTACTGTGTGCTTCCTAAGGACAAGAATATGTTAAGTAGTCCTTAAGGACATCAAATGGTTCTATGGCACTAACATTTGGTTCAGATTACCCCCAGAACAGATCAACAGATATGATGATTTTCTTGAAAGTAGGTGTGACCAAAAATCCTTGCTAAATTAAGTACATTGCTGTAAACAAAATCTTGTCCATGATATGATCATCTACCTTCCATTTTTTTATTCCATTTATAAGTCTAAAGGATACCATATGACTTATCAAAACTCTCACTTAATATACTCAAAAGGTTATAAAACAACAGGAGTTTAGATATCTCCACAGTAATGTAAGGCAGCAGCTGAGCCATCAAGATTGAATTCTCAATAGTACTGCTACTATTTCATCTGATCTATGAAATTCACAAAAAACAGATTCATAACATGTCAGAAATCATCATGCAGTTAGGTGGAAATCTCTGAAGATAGATGTCTGGCTATTCATGGTGGAAAGGAATTATGCTGTATTGGTGTTAGTAGTGATTCTTTTAATCTCTGGAGCTTAAGCAGAGCTGTTTTAATTATCTCCTAGCATTTAGAGTCAATCCATATGCAGATAGATAGCACTATTATAATCTAACTCCATCTAACCAAGTCTCCTGACCATTTTTAAAGGCTTAAAGAGGAGCCCCAAATCCCTCTGTGCTCAAATGATTTGATACTCATTTTTGAAGGCACCAAAGATTTCCACTTCTTACTACACCAGGTTATGACATCAGTGGAATCACTGATGCAGCTCATAGGTCCTCAGATACACTCAATTGAGTGGTATCCAACTGGTACATCTAATGACCCACTTTAACTCTAAAAATCAAAACTGGCCATTTAAAATTTTTTTAGCAATAATTATGGTTGCTTCTTTGGGGGGAATTTATAAAAATAGAATATAGAAACTAGACAGGGAGCTTTAGGGTAGGGGACCTCCAAAATAATTTTTTTTCTCTTGGCAAAAGCTAGAAATGACCTTGGTCCTGTTGGGAGTTCTGTTCTTACCAGAGGCTAGAAATTCCAAAAAAGGCCATTCTTCTTAACTTTCTACCCCAAAATAAGAACTCCTCCTTGGAAACTATATGTAAGAATGAGAGTCTAGGACCAAGACAGATCCTTGTCAGATAAAGAAAGAGACCACAGCCAGGTACTGAAGATGACAAATGTCCAGCATCTTCTTCAGTACCCTGACATGAGACAAAGGCCTGGAGGGCTCTTTCTTCTGTTAGCAGGACTCCTCTTTTTCTAGATGACAGGTCCATTCTGCTTACATATGTTCTCGGCAGATCTTGAACATGCTTACCTGAAGCTGTGGTCTTAATAGTTCTCCAGTCCCTAAGTGACCAACTCAAAATTAGGGAAGGGGAATGCACTCTATACCACCATAAACACATGTTTTTCTGACACTGTTGACATGACAGTTTTCTTTTCTTTGTTTATGCAAATAGACTCCTAATTAGTGGAAATAGGAACCATTTTAGGCTGCAAAAACAACTTAAAACTCTTGGTCCTCTGTAGAAAAAAAAGTATTTTTTGTCCATTCTCTTATCTGCAGGATGTCTCTCTTCAACCCTTGTGTGTGTGTGTGGGGTGTGTGTGTGTGTGGGGGGGTGTGTAAATGTGCATGTGTCTACATGCTTTTTTTGATTATCGTAAAGATTGTTATTTGTTGCTGCTTGCTGAGTCTGAGATTTTTCTTGTCTTTTAGTTCTTTAACTGGCAGAGAAAATAAACCTGAGTAAGACCTCCTAGATCTAGATAATAACAAGAAGATAATCAAATGGGAGACACCTGTGTACCCCAGATGGGTGTACTAAACTGACTAGTTCATTTTCCTCTTTCCCTTCATCCAATAAACTCTTTAATAATTTCTCATGTTATGGTGGCCCCAACCATAAAATTATTTTCATTGTTATTTCATAGCTACAATTTCACTGCTGTTATGAATGGTGATGTAAATATTTAATATGCAGGATATCTGATATGTGCCCTCCAAAGGGGTGTGACCCACAGGTTGAGAACTGCTGCAATAAACCTTTATTAGCTTTGAGTTGGTATCATTCTAGGCTCTCTTTTTTTTCTCTTAAGATTAAATTTAAAAATTTATAACAAATAAAACTTCCATATGAATTTATCCTCTCATTGTTCCTTAGCTTAACTGGGTGGCTTTGGTGACCATTAATTTTCCAGGCCCCAAGTCCTTCTAGCTTACTTGAGGCTAGACAACTTCTATCTTTCTCAAGTACACTCCACTTTTTCTGCGTCATCCTTTACCCATTTCCTCCTCACCTGCACATTCTTTCTTAGGGTGCCATTCAGAAATCATGAATGATGACTACAAGCACATACTATGGACTATTCACCAATTACCTGGCATAGAATAGCTCCCTTCTGAGATCCATTAAGAGGAACACACATTTGTTTAGTCCATCCAATAAGGACCTTAATCTGCTCAAATCTTTTTGAGGTATAGTTTTGACCTGTTTAACTCTGACATCATTTGAAAGTGGTTGAGTGTTGCTCAAGTCTGACTTTACTTTATAGGACATTAAAATGAATATTAGAAAAGTGATGTTCTTATGTATGGCACTTAGCAGCTTGGTAAAGAACCAAGACAGACCAGTGCTTTTTTTACAAAGTAGAAATAGAGCAACAATTATTATCTCCATTATATTTAAATTGGAACATTTAACCAATGACAAAACTGATAAACACAGTTGTCACTGCTGAAATGTTTACACTGATATATATACTGTACTCTACAATGAGCTCTGTGGAGAATTACTTTATACATAATGTACAGAAAGCATGGTGTTAGATTCTTGTGATGATAACATAATAAATGGAAAACAAAATTCACATAAATTTAATTACAATAAATAAATAAAGCATTTACCTTTACAAACAATTTAAGAAATAATATAAAAGTTTTGTGATTTCTTAATAGTGATGTAAACTTCTGGCTAACACATAAGTGGTCAGAATGTAGCAGAATTACAAAGATGAGAACAACTTCAAAAAATAGTATACAAAAGGAATAAAAAAGAATCTCCAAAGACACTATGCAATGTCTGCAGATCTTGCTTGGGTTTTTATTATATCTGTCCAGTAAGCTGCTCTAGACATCTCTTTACTGGAGGAGTGACCAAATCAAACAGAAGTGCTTTCTTCTAGATATCGATTGGTATGACAACGAGCTTTGGAGTTTGGCTTAGCTCACCTAATACTACATGTATAAGTAAAAGCAGAAGTCATTCAGCTTTTCAGAAGTCTCTTAAGTCCTATATTTCAGCAGCAGTAGGCTGTTACTGTTCTTAAATAGGAAGGTTGATGACGAACAAAGAATTTATCAGCAATGTTACAATGACGCTTTCATGAATTACTTCTAATTTAGGACATTAACCCATCATTAGTTATACTAAATGTGGTTTTCATTAATTATTTGAAAGATGTTCCAATTTCTGATGATTAATCAAGGTCTACTTGAATGATCACAACTACATTAATGCTCACGGGAAAGGAAGCCAACACCACTGACTATAACCACAAAGCTCACTGTCAAGAGGGTGATGTTTTGCACTTGTTCTATTTTTTCTATTTTATAAGCTAGTTTTATAAGATGATGTATTTTTATATGAGATAATAAAATGGCAATCATAAAACCCTGTGGAAGGAAGGAATATAATTAAAATTGGTGTTGATAGGTAGCCATCCCTGGGTAAAGGGTAGTTTTAAGGAAGAAAATGGCACTACAGGACTAATTAAACAATTCCCACTATTTCATGAATCGTAAAATAAATTTGAAGACAAGCAGTGGTGGTGCATGCCTTTAAAAACCAAACCAAGATTTCCCGCCTCGGGCATCCCCGGGGAGGCGGGCCGAGTGCCCGAGCGGAGTAGGCGACTTGGAAGGGAGCTTTCACCGGGCAGTCGCCACGGTGGTGCGGGCGTGAGCGAGTGAACGGAGCCGTGCGGTTTCCTTCCCGCCCGCAGGCCCTCAGCATGTCGGCGGCGGCCCCCGCTGCGGAGGGAGAGGACGCCCCAGCGCAGCCCGTGTCCGAGAAGGAGCCCGAAATGCCTGGTCCCAGGGACGAGAGTGAAGAGGAGGAGGAAGAGGAGGACGACGAGGACGAGGAGGAAGAAAAAGAAAAGAGTCTCATTGTGGAAGGCAAGAGAGAAAAGAAGAAAGTAGAAAGATTGACAATGCAAGTGTCTTCCTTGCAAAAAGAACCGTTCGGAACCGTTCACAATTGAACAAGGAAAGGGTCAGAAACTTTGTGAAATTGAAAGGATACATTTTTTTCTGAGTAAGAAAAAAACAGATGAACTTAGAAATCTACACAAACTGCTTTACAACAGACCAGGCACAGTGTCTTCATTAAAGAAGAATGTTGGTCAGTTCAGTGGGTTTCCATTTGAAAAGGGCAGTACCCAGTATAAAAAGAAGGAAGAAATGCTGAAAAAGTTTAGAAATGCCATGCTAAAGAGCATCTGTGAAGTTCTTGACTTAGAGAGATCAGGTGTGAACAGCAAACTAGTGAAGAGGATCTTGAATTTTTTAATGCATCCAAAGCCTTCTGGTAAACCATTGCCAAAACCCAAAAAATCTTCAAGCAAAGGTAGTAAAAAGGAACGGAACAGTTCTGGAACAACAAGGAAGTCAAAGCAAACCAAATGTCCTGAAATTCTGTCAGATGAATCTAGTAGTGATGAAGATGAGAAGAAAAATAAGGAAGAGTCTTCAGAAGAGGAAGAGAAAGAAAGTGAAGAGGAGCAACCACCAAAAAAGACATCTAAAAAAGAAAAAACAAAACAGAAAGCTGCTGCTAAAAGTAAAAAATCTGTAAAAAGTGCTAATGTTAAGAAGGCAGATAGCAGCACCACCAAGAAGAATCAAAACACTTCCAAAAAAGAGTCTGAATCTGAAGATAGTTCCGATGATGAGCCATTAATTAAAAAATTGAAAAAACCACCTACAGATGAAGAGATAAAGGAAACGGTGAAGAAATTACTGGCTGATGCTAACTTGGAAGAAGTCA